>CM076577.1:1468012100-1468141290 GCA_034641835.2 Pinus albicaulis
GACCCTCTGTCTCTGACCCTTGTATAGGAATTCTCAGTTGGTCTAGAGGAACTCTCAACAATCTTTGACTTCTGAATAACAAAAATTTATTCATTTCTTCCTTCTGGAATTTAGACTTGGCTAAATCATAAAATTGAGGAAAATGATTCAACAAAATAAACAAATCATCAAACTCATCTGGTTCATGCTCAAATCGAACAATCGAAACTGAAGCAGTAACATTAAAGGCTATCTGTCGTGGATCATACTGTCTCCATGGAATGGTTGCAAATTTACAACCCTTTATTTTGGCGACTTCCTTTTCTGCATGTTTGAAATCATTCAAAGTAAAATTACCACAATTGAATGGAAATGGAGGCCACATTATTTTGTTACTATTGTTTAGAGCAGGATGTCGAAATCATTCCTGAACATCCTGAGCAGGAATTGTCTTTACCAAATAATCTACACATCATGGCAGCGGCATAGCAATACGGAGATAAGAGGGAATCTACAGAATACATACCGGATGCTTCATTTCTGTGCTTCTCAGGATTTTTCCTCCAATCTTTGATAGGATCAGATTGAACTTTATTATTATCAGCAAATTCTTTGATAAATTCTTTGTTATAAACCTTCTGCGGATCTGCAAGATGATACATTGCCTTAATGTCTTCTGCTTTAAACGACCCAAAAGACACTCCAGAAGCTGAAACAAACGTTCTGTCCTTTATCTTCACACTATCGATGACCCATCGAATTACATCATAATAAGGCATGATGCTTGCTCTGGCTGCAATTCGATGCAAAAATGAATTTGCAAGTGATTTTTTAGTAATCTCAGAGTCGGAATCTGAGCTATCTTCATCTGGAACTGATGCCTTTTCCACTGTGACTTTGGGGTTTTCTTTCTCCAATAGATTATAAACTCCTTCCCACGTCATTCTTCCGAGCCCTTGGCATGATGTATCTGTAACTAATCTCAGTTTTGTTGGCTTCTCTTTTGAGACTGTAGGAGTCTCAACAAACTTAACGGGAACAGCAGTCTTAGTTCTTCTCGCTCTCTTCGACATTTCTGTGTTTGATACTATTTCCTTTTGTCTATGAATGAAATGGTTCAGTGTTCCTTGATTCTGCAAGACAATAAACTTCCAATCGTGATAAACAAGCAACTTGAAAGGAACGATTATGAACGCGTGATTCATTATTTATTGGTCTCGTATAGCGCGTAAATGTTCTCTTTGGGTCACACTCATGTATTTAAAACCGAATCATCAACCAATATTCATTTGATTTGCTATTGAATACCAACGTACAATTGGAGATTTGACGCTTGTGAAATATTATAATATTTACCTATCTTGAATTCTTCGAATGTAATAAATGTTATGTATTAATCGCATCGAAAGTTTTCAAATGGTGCATAAATATCATAATACAGATTTCTTCGATTGGCCGATTGTGATTGCAAACTTTTCCGATTTCCGATTAGATGGTTTTAGATCGCAATCGGGGAGTTTCATTCGAAAAGAATTGTTAATGGCTTTCTCCAATTTCCGATGGTGGGGTCTACCATATAAAAGTTTTTCTCATTTAAACGAACAAATGTTTGTTTTCCTTTTGAAAAGTGTTTTTTATAATAACACGCGTCGCATCGGAGAATTTGAAATTGACCGCAAAGAGCTTATTAAAAAGTGTTCCGATCATGTGATTGCGATTGGTCGCATCGCATCGGAGGTATGTAAATAGATAACTTAAACCCTTTGCGTTTGAAGTTTTGCGATCGAACTAATCGCATCGGAGGATTTGGGTTTATATGTTAAATTTTTCTCTAAGGGTTTTCCCCGATCTCCGATTGCGATTATTATTCATTGGACTTTTACACTTGACTTGTTTTTTATGATAAGGTCTTTTATATTTGATCGGGTCGGAAGTTTTGAATGTTGTATTTGGTTTGTATACAAACAAAGATGAGCTTTTTCAAAACAATGAATCTTTATTTCTATAAAAAGAAAAAGGGACCCTATTTCTAAATGAATTTTATTCTAAAATTAAGAAAAAGGGAGGGTTGTTGTATAGTACAATGTAGATCCCAAGGCAGAAATAATTTGGAAGAACATCAAGGCAATCTCCATCCTCTAGGTACCAAAGTATATTTTTTGGTTATTGCTATTCTTGTACAAAATTTGGGCATATGGCAAAGGATTGTAGGGCATACCACAAGGACAAATATAATGGTTCCCGTCAACTCCCTAGAAGAATTTTTTCCAAAAAAATTCACGATTCCTCATTCATGAATGAGATGGAGTGCTTCAATTGCCATAAAATTGGACATATGGCTCGTGAGTGTAACTTGACTTGGGTCCCTAAAACCATGACAAACAAGCCAGAGAAGAAAGTTACACAAGTGTGGAAAAGGAAGCAAATTGGATCCGAAAGTCTCTTGAACAATCCATCCAACAACACATGTTGTTGATTTGATGAAGACATCCCTAGCAGATGTGATATTCCAAGTATTTGATGGTAAGAATCTGCCAAAAAGGAGACCATGCATACAGTTAGGGGAGCTTGTGATCATTCCACGAAAGGGCCATACATGGACAATCATCTTTTAGATCATCTCTCGGGAGCATTGAAGAACATAATCCCTTCTCATCCGGTGAACCATTGTTGAAGATTTTTTTTTCCATTAGATCACACAGCAAGCAATATTTCTTGAGCAAGAGGAGTTTATGCAGGAAGGGGGAGTTGGTTCATCACTTGAAGAAATGTAAAAACATCTACCATGGACCACATTGCCAGAAGGAAGAGCACCATGATAGGGGGAGTAACATACCTATGAATTGTAGGTTTTAACCCTGAACAGAAATTATATACAATAGAATCTTATAATAGAAAATAAACAATAGCGAGAGCATAAAACATAAAACGGATAAACACAGAGATTTTCCCCTGGATCCCAAATTGGGATGACCAGCTTGATTTTTCATTATATTCCTTTTAGTGTTACAACACATATATATACATGCCGAAGCATACATAAACCCCAATCCATTAACCCCGGATTAGAACATAACCGTAGTTCCCTTGACCGGATCTACAAAATACCAGGGGTCGAAAAACATCGTACCCCAAAACCATGTGCAAACTCATGCACAAAACATGGGTGGGTCTCGCATATGAGTGGGACCGCATACTAAAAAATTTGACAGGCGCCCCCCGACCCCCGACAAGGGGGGCTACCACCCCCCTATGACCCCCGTCGTGCATGGGACACAACGTACAAATACAGGGGGCTACCGTGGAAAGAATATAAAACATACCCAACATTCTCCCACTTGTTGTTTTCTTTCCGCAAGGGGCCACAGAAGAGTTTAGTCATTAGCCCAGCTTTACAACACCCATTGTTTCTCTACACCAAGAGAACTTCTGAGTGCTCACAGACTTCATCAATGCATTTGCAACATTCTTCAAGGTGTCCACCTTTACCAGCAACACCCTTTTAGCCTCAACCATATCTCTAACATAGTGATATTGAACATCAATGTGCTTTGTCTTTAAATGATAAGCAGGGTTCTTAGCCAAGAAAATTGCACTTTGGCTATCACAGCTCATCCTTATAGCCTACGTACCAACCCCATACTCTTGAACACAATCTTTAACCAAACTACTCTTGCTTGCATGGAGTGGTCACAGACTCCGCCTCGTAGTTGAAAGCGCACGCTTACCATCTTTTACTCATCCAACTGACTGCGCCTCCAAATAGGCTAAACACATACCCACTTGTAGATCTTCTTTGGTCCAGATCTCCAGCCCAGTCTGCATCAACAAAACCACGAATGTCCAACATTATTTCTAATCCTGGTCTTCCCTGGTAGCACAAGCCATAATCACTAGTGCCACGTAAATATCTGAAAACCCGCTTCACTACTGTCCAATGCTCCTTCCCTGGGTTTGACATAAACCTGCTCAATACTCCCACTGCATGTGCAATGTGTGGTCTAGTACAGACCATTGCATACATCAGGCTACCCACTGCACTTGCATATGGAACACGGGACATATCCTCCTCTTCTTCTTGTGTCTTGGGACACTGTTCAGCAGACAGCTTTGCACCTACAGGGATAGGAACACTCACCGGTTTACTATCATGCATATGGAACCTCTACAATATAGTCTCGACATACTTCCTCTGGTTTATCCAAAGCTTCCTCTTTGCCTGATCTCTCTTAGTTTCCATGCCCAAAATATAGTTTGTAGCACCAAGATCCTTCATGTCGAATTTGGAGAACAGTTGGGTCTTCAAAGCTTGGATAATTTCTTTGTCATTTCCAATTAACAACATATCATCCACATACAAGACCAAATACATAACACGGTCACCAATTAATTTAAAATAAACACAGTGATCCTCCTTGCTTCTGGTGAAGCCAAGTCCCCATATATAGGTATCAAATTTCTGATACCACATCCTTGGTGACTGTTTTAACCCATATAGAGACTTCTTCAACCTGCATACCAGTTCTTTCTTACCCGTCACCATAAAGCCTTCAGGTTGCTTCATGTAGATCTCCTCTTCTAGATCCTCGTGAAGAAATGTTGTCTTCACATCCATCTGTTCTATCTCAAAATCAAATGCAGTAGCAACAGATAAAAGTAATCTAATAGAAGTAACTTTGGCAACAGGAGAAAAAATATCACCAAAATCAATTCCCGGCACCTGGGAATAACCTTTTGCTACCAACTAAGCTTTGTATTTATCCACCTTGCCTTCTACATTCATCTTCTTTTTAAACACCCATTTGCTCCCAATGGGCTTCCTTCCATCCGGCAACTCCACCAGATCCCATGCCTCATTTTTGTGCAGGGATGCCATTTCATCAACCATGGCCTCCTTCCAGAGTTTTCCATCCTCGGAATCTACTGCCTCCCTGACAGTTCTGGGATCATCATTAGTTATAGTTAAGGCAAAACCTGAACAGAAAGCAGATGGACTATACCTTTCTAGTTGCCTTCTTTCCCGAACTGATCTTCTCAAAGCTGGAGTTTGTGGCTCTTCATCTTCTGAGTCTTCTTCTATTGTAGAGTCCGATTCATCCTCCTTTAGCTCAAACTCTATCTTCTCAGGTTCCTTTGGTAGGAATTCATGTTTAACAACATCTTTCACTTCTCTAAACACCACATCTCGGCTGTACACAACCTTCCTTGTTTCTGGGTTCCAAAGCTTGTAACCCTTTAAACCATCCCTATACCCAATAAAGATGCACCTTTTAGATTTATTATCCAACTTGGTCCTTTTCTCCTTTGGAACATGTACATATGCATCACATCCAAATACCCTTAGATGTGAAAGAGAGGGTTTCTTACCAGTCCATACCTCATGTGGAGTCTTATCCTCCAACGCTGATGAAGGTGATCTGCTAACTAAGTAACATGCAGTCTCCACTGCCTCTGCCCAGAATTCTTGTCCTAACCCGGTACCACTGAGCATGCTTCTTGCCTTTTCCATCAGCGTTCTGTTCATTCTTTCTGCAACTCCATTTTGCTAAGGTGTGTATGGAGTAGTCTTCTGTCGTGCTATACCACACTTCTTACAGAACTCTTCAAATTCCTTCTTGCAGAACTCCCCACCATTATCTGTCCTCAGCACCTTTATCTTCTTCTCTGTCTGGTTTTCCACCAGAGCCTTAAATTTTTTAAATTTGTCAAAGACTTCAGATTTCTTCCTCAAGAAATATATCCATGTATTCCTTGAGAAGTCATCTATGAATGAAACATAGTACACAGACTTTCCCAGTGATGGAACCGACATAGGTCCAAACACATCACCATGCACAAGTTCTTATATCTTGTTCGCCCTCTTAGCACCAGAAGGAAAACTCACCCGATTCTGCTTCCCATATACACAATGTTCACAGAAATCAAAATCTAGAGAGAAATTAGACATACCTTCTACCATACCATTTCTATGCAGTATCCGAAGGCCCTTCTCTCCAATATGTCTAAGCCTTTGATGCCATAGCATGGTCTTTTCTCCAAAGACAGCTAGGCTTTCCACTCCACTTTCAGGAACCACATAACTGTTACACCCATCAATAACAGTGCTACCTTGTAGCTTGTACAGAGTTCCAGTCCGAACTCCTCGCATTAATACCAGTGCTCCCCGAACCATCTTGCAGGCATCTTTCTCAAACACTATTTTTACACCTGCATCATCCATCTTGCTTACAGAAATTAGATTTCTGGCAAATGTAGGAATATGCAGAACACCAGGAAGTGTTCTAATCCTTCCACCTTGCAGCTTCAGCTTGAATTTTCCACGTCTGATGATTCTGGCCTTCCTATCATCCCCTAGGAAGACATCACCGCCATCATATTTCTCATACTCGCAAAACCACTCCCTATGGGGAGTGAAGTGAAAGGATGCACCTGAGTCAATCAACCATGACTCATGATATACATGTGTATTTGAAGAAGAAGCCAAATACACATCTCCACCTTCATCCGAGGTGGTTTTTGCCTCTGTAGAAGGAGCTTCATCAGATCCCTTTCCTTTCTCAGGAGCTTTAGATCTACATTCCTTTTTGTAGTGTCCTTCCTTTCCGCATTTCCAGCACACCTTTACAAACTTTCCAGGACATTTAGATCTCCCTCTAGATTTAGATCTCCCACTCGAAACCTTATTCTTGTTTCTGTTCTGGGACCTTCCTCGTACAGATAAGGCATCTCCATTCCGACCCTCCATATTTCTCCGTCTCATTTCCTCCGACAGCAAGGCTGAGACAATGTCATCAAAATTCAAGGTAGTTGTATTGCTACCTATTGCAATAACCAGACTGTCCCACGAGTCTGGTAGAGAGCACAACAAACTGATGCACTTATCTTCATCTGAGATTTTAATATCAACAGAAGACAGCTGACTTACCACAGTATTGAAGGCGTTCAGATGCTCTGTCACCGAGTCTCCATCCTTCATCCTCAGGTTATACAGCTTTTTCCGCAGGAACAAATTATTCACCAGAGACTTAGATTGGTACAAAGTCCCTAGCTTTTCCCACAAGGTCTTCGCCGTAGCTTCCCCAGATACATTCAACAATACTGAATCTGAGACACACAACCATATTGTGCTTTTAGCCTTCCGATCCAGTTTCTTCCAGTCTTCATCTGACATTGCCGTTGGTTTAGTACCTGGATCTACCGCGATCCACTAATCTTTATCCACCAGCAGATCCTCCATCTTGAGCTTCCACAACTCAAAACTCTGACCATTAAATTTCTCGATCTCTATCTTTCCGCCGCTCGCCATCTTCTTTCACCGTAAGAATCGATCTCGCAGATCTCCCACTGAACAGGGTCTACCTCAAGCCCAAGAAAAAAACCCTCAGCAGCAAAGGCATCCCCTTGAAGCCGAAATAGCTCTGATACCAAATGTAGGTTTTAACCCTGAACAGAAATTATCTACACACGAATCTTATAACATAAAATAAACAATAGCGAGAGCATAAAACATAAAACAGATAAACACAGAGATTTTCCCTTGGATCCCAAATTGGGACGACCAGCTTGATTTTTCATTATATTCCTTTTAGTGTTCCAACACATATATATACATGCCGAAGCATACATAAACCCCAATCCATTAACCCTGGATTAGAACATAACCGTAGTTCCCTTGACCGGATCTACAAAAATACCAGGGGCCGAAAACCATCGGACCCCAAAACCATGTGCAAACTCATGCACAAAACATGGGTGGGTCCGCATATGAGTGGGACCGCATACCAAAACAAATTTCACCGGGGCATTGCCCTGGACCCAGACAGGGGGGGCTGCCGCCCCCCCTGTGACCCCCTTGCTGCACCCGACACAATGTACAACATGTGGGGTTAGTCATGGAAAGAATATAACACATACCCAACATGAATAATTACTATTGATGAAGAGAAGAAGCAGCTCGAAAGGGGGAGCACTTGAGCACCCCGTTTGCCATTGATGTCAAAGGGGGAGAGAATATTGGAACGACAAGAATATTGCCATCAATGACAAAGGGGGAGATTTTTAATCAAGGTTTTCATTGATGTCAATATGGAATTGATTGAGATGTCAATATTCTTGAGATGCCTGGTTCCAGATGATGATGCCATGACTCTTGGTTGATACCAACAATGAAGATGTCAAGTCACGAAGAATTAAAAACACCAATGAAGGAAGACCTAAGAAATACTTGATCTAATGCCACATGCAATTGATGATCTAGACCTTAATATTTGATTACATATGGAGAACTACACGTGATGATGATCACATGGTTAGAAGATTAGACGATGACATGAAAGATCTCATTTGAAAGTTGGAAGACTATCTTACTATCTTGGAACTTTCCTAATGATGAAGTTTCCTATGTCATATCACTGCACTATGACATGAATACATGACCCTATGATGAAGGTGTTAAACAATGAAGAAGCCAAAACCATGAAGAAGCCTAAGAAGAGAAGCCTATCTGCCCTGCCTCAAATTCTGCACTAATTAATGACCAATCACATTAAAAAATAATTTTTACTACCTTAGAGGAATAATTTCACTATGAACCTATGCCACCTTTTAGAGCATAATTTTAGATTTCTAACGAGCTCTTAATTGGCTGGAAACTCCAAGTGGTTTGGGAGATATTAATTTTTAGGTTAAAGAAATATATATTTTATGGCAAGCCGACCTATGATCAGTTACTCATGTCGGCCCCCTTTACCAATAGTCAGGTCTCTTCAAAACATTCAAACCACTATAAATATAAAACCGAACTTATTCATTCATCATCGAATTCGGTGAAAATTATAGAGGTCTGAATTCGGAAAAGATCACAGGAAGACACATATGTAGACATGAATCCGAGGATGACATAGACATTTATATTTGGGCTAATTTTTGGGTTATCTTGGAGATACTTGTGGAAAGGTGTATAAACAATCACTTCATTCAACAAGAATAGAACAAGAGAATATAGTTCACAACTCGTGAACATAGAAAAATCTATCAGTTTAAGGAGCAATATTGATCCTGTTTGGGCTTATATTTTTCTTAACACACAGCTGTCTCTATCTTGTATTTCGGTTTGAATAAATTTGTGACACTTACCTCAAATACCTCGGATCCCTTGCTGTAGCTTAGGAAAGTGACTATAGAGGTTCATATTTCTTAGCTCAGACTGTGGTAGAATTCCTTGCTTGGACTATGGTGGATTCCTTAGTTCAGACTGTGGAAGACTACAGTAACTTATTTATAATTGCAGTAGGTTCGGACCTTTACAGAGAGCCGCAAATACTTCAAGACATATGACAAGGAGCTGCCATACTTCTCGGACCTGTGATAAAGACATATGCTTGGATCAAAATAGTGATATAAACTCCCATAGAAACTCATGATATGAAGCTTAGAATTTGGAATTAAGGTTAGCATCTCAAACTTGTTTGGGTTTCCAGATTCAGATTAGCCACAAGAGCTTGAACTCCACCACAATCAGCTAAGACTCCAACACAGTTACTCAGACCTTACCTTAGATTGTAGCTCGGAAAGTTTTGTTGAAGGCCAAAAATGTTAATAGTCTTTTGCATTGAGTCTCAGAACAACAACAAATTTGTGGGAGATAAAATTACAATGAACAATATCCATTTAGGATCGGTCCTGTGATTGTCCTATGGTAGCTCGAATTGCAAGCTTGGACAACCACCTCAAATCAGTGGTAAAACTTGGCAAGTCTGATTGGGTGCTTGGAATTAACACTTAAGATCTGTGTGGAGAAGTCTCACTTGGATTATATATGCTACAACATCCTGTGGAGGATTAGTAAGCTACCACCAGAATTCAGCGCTGATTGTAGTTGCTTGAATATCGACATATTGTTCACAAAACTAAGTGAAAAAGCATTAGTTGATGCTCTTGAACAATAGAGCAATTGGAGCTTTTGACAGTAAAGTTTGTTGATGATAGTTTGAAGATATTCTTCTAGTAGACGTTGGAGCGGCTTTCAAGAAAATCTAGAAGCAGTCTTCTTAAGCATTGCTTGGAGCATTGATTGAAGACTTATTGGAGTTTTTCATTGGAGAACTATTGAAGACATTTTATTGAGAAGCCTTGACTGATCTTGGAGATAACATTAAAGACCATGATGCAACACTAATGACATCATGAGGTGACTTGGAGAATTTTCTTGGGGATAATGAAGTGCAGTGATGACACCTTCTAAGAGATCAAGCTTGTCATTGATGATGTGACCTGAAGATTAAGTAAAGGGATAGCCAAATATTAACAGAGCTCATTGAAGAAGACAAAGCCGTGAAGTATAACCAAATATATCTTGACGAAATGAAGCAGGAGGTTGGAGCCTCATAGAGACAAAGTTGGTGCTTATACCAAAAATAGGGTTGGAGCCCTAGAGGATAGGAGTCCTCAAGAGACCAGGTTGGAGCCTGTATCAGATATAGGGTTGGCGCTCTTGAGGTTGGTGCCTCAAAATTGACAAGGTTGGAGCCTTGGAAAGTCCAAGTCGGTGCTTGGCACAATACATGTTGGAGACTGGAATATTGGAGTCTTCATCTAGGGTTGGAGCCCTATACCATTATTGTACTTTACTTATTGAAAGAATAAATTAATAAAAGTATCTATTCCATCATTGTTTATTTTGTGTTCTAAATATAAGTGATCTAACTGGTGAAATTAACAATTGAAAAGAAATACTGATTCACCCCCCTCTCATTATTTCCAACATAAATATTGTATCTAAGTATATAAGTTGTCTATAAACCCTCGAACAGATAAGCATAGTCATCCTCTTCATGGCCGACCTCAATATATATACATAAAAGTCATGTCGGCTCACATGTGGAGACACACTCATTCGAATGGTTAGGTTGACTTATATTGATGGATGTAATACTATAAATAGGAGGCAAGGCACCTCGCATTTCCAAAGTTCAGTTAGGTGCATCTCTGAGATTTCGAATGGGTATACAGTGATAGAACTCAGATAAACCAAAGTAATATCTTCGACATGCTTCTAATTTTTTCGGTATTCAAGACAATAAGAAGTTAAAATGCTATCTTAGGAAACACAGTGATCACAACGCGGATTATAGCACTGAATTTGTGGTGACATTACATTGACATTTTCCTCATTGTCTTGACATAATATATATCAATGTATTTTGGTGACATCTTTGTAATAGTTTTTAGTGCTTCCACAATTAAGGTTCTAAGTTCCAGTGACATGTTCAAGTATAATATTGGTTCTTGGTGCTACTTGGTGCTACACTGATGCTACAATGTATGGTACTATGGTTTTATGATGTCTTAGTGGAATATCACAAGAAGGACAAGGAACCACAATTTGGTGGTATGTATAGAGGCCACAATTCAGTGATGTATCATTGTGGTTGGATGTTGCTACATTGGTCATGATTTTGTGACTTCACATTGACATGTTCCAGTGCCATGAAGAGATGATTTCAATTTGAGGAGGATCGAAGAAGTGGAAGAAGATGATCAAGGAAGAAGAATGACTATGTTTGGGTATTTGAGTGGATAAATAGGTCAAGGGTCATGGTCATGGTATTCGTCAATTGGAATCTCTATAAGAAGAATTTTTGTGGGTTTTCCTCTCAGACAGTGAGAGGTTTTTTCCTTATCTCATAGCCTACATGTCATGTCCCTTGTTTATTTGGGTTTATGCATTGGTTACTATTTGATGAACAAGAATATAAACACTATAATAAGAAAGAAGATCCTAATCTAAAGAAGCAAAAAACATTCACAGAAATTAACCAACATAGGGAAATCACCTAATGCTAATGCGTTAGATTTATCAACATGTTGTGGAGGACATACCAACTATTAATGGACACCAAGTTTGAATTGTTGTAGAGCAAATTGGAAAATCTTGAAGCCGAGGTCAAAAAATAATTTGCGGCCATGGACATATGAATGATGGAGGTTGAGGAATCCTTAGGTAGTGGATTAAATTCTACCTTGCAGGCACCTAAGGTTAGCAAAGGACCAGCGAAGAAAAAGGATAAACAATTGAGGGGACAGGAATAGTAGAAAAAAATTGAAAATATTGTGTTCAAAGGAGAATACATCGAAGGAGGACCGTAAACTAACTAGAAAATTACCATGCTTTGAAATATTTTGATGTAATGTAGGTATAGGTTGTTATTAGGAGTATATTGTAAATAATATAGTAGGCACTTATTTATAATAGTTGGTAAAAAAATTCATAAGTGTATATTAGCAATGTTTTTTATTTCTGAATGTGGTTAAAATTGTGGAACATGAAGAACTATGTAAGGGTTCTAGAATGAAAACCAAATTTTCATTATAATAAAAATATCTTATCCGTTCCTTTGAAAAAAGAAAAAAAAAAGTTCTTAATTTACTATAATTTTAAAAATATGGTCTAAGGAAGTTAGGTTTCTTGAATGCTCCTAAAATATTCTTCAAATAAGCCAATGTGGTATTTTTGCTATAAATTTTGTTATCAGATGTTTCAAACTATAAAACTTAGATGATATAGATAGAAGATCGTGTAGAAATTACACCAATGGATTCAATCCAATCATGCAATGTACTAAAACAAGATACTGAATCCTTCTACAATATTTGCGGAATATAAATCACGATCGCTCAATCACATGTAAGTAAGAGAAAGAATTAAATCAATCATACTACACAAGATTTTCCTTGGGAAAGAAACTGCTCAAAACCCCTCCATATTTATTGTATAATCAACCAAGGAATCATGAAAAAATACGATGCATGTGTGCTCACATGAACCTCATACACTCTACCAATTGTCTCACACTAATCTAGGCAAAACTGGACCAATACATAGCCAATTTCCTGCCCACCTTCAGCCTACATTTCTCACACAATCCCTAGGAAAAATAATTCCTATTAAATAGGAATTCCAACCTTCCTTGACCACCCAATCCATCATGGGCTTCCTTCGGCTTTATAATTGCACTCGAGCAATTTGCTAATAATACAACTGATAGTTTACTTACCTTTAACCTTTGTCTCAACTGGGTCGTCATCAGAATTGATATCATGCAACTATTAATAGTGAATCATCATCTACTTGGTAGATCACTACTTGTGAATTAAATCTATTTTAATTCACTTGATCTTCCACTAGCTCATCAATCAATTAGAACTAGTTAAACTGATTTTAACTCAATTAATTTGAGTTAACTGATTGCAGTCATACCACACTAGTGCTAAAACTGCAACTCGGCCCTATAAATAATAGAATCACTATATATGCCTAATCTTTGACCCTAAACTCAAAATTATTGAGCTAACTAAGTCTATCACACCTAGTTAACTATAACAAGTTGTTATGAGATAAGATTACAATATATTTTCCAATTTATTTAGAAATTGGACGTGCACATTAGCACTAATGTGTCACTGAATTCCTTACTCATGTGTGGCCTGGAATCCCACACTAGTATGTAGTGCATTTTCTTGTTGAATTTAAATAGATCATTATGTACTTGTGGTTCAAATGTCAAAAATTTTGGTGCACTACAATTTTGAGATATGTGCTAAGGATGTTAGGATTCTTGAATTATCTTGAAATCTTATTCCAAGAGGTGACCTTGGTCTTTTCACTATATCTTCCTTTCTGTGATGTTTCAGAATTTGAAATGTGGAAGAGACAAAGAAGAGAACTCAAGGTACTTGACATAGACATTTCAGACCTTTTTTCACTATAACTTTAGATATATGATATGAGGAAAATAATAATCTTGAATTCTCTTTAAACATGCTTCAAATATGTTATATTGGAATTTTCACTATAACTTTCTTTGTGAGATGTTTCATATTGTAAAATTTGGATGAGATAGAGAAGAGATCTCTAGGTACTTGTGGTAGAAATTTTAGAAGCATATTTCTAGAATTGGAAATGTGAAATGATGTGAAAATTCATTCTTTAAAAGAAGCCAAAAGAAACAAGTTTTGGTTGAAGTAGACTTGGTGAAGAAAGAAGCAACATGTAGACAAAGTGAAGGAAAAAAGAAACTAACAAAGTTGGTAAATAAATAAGCATCAAGTAGACTTGGTGAGAGCAAAAACAATTAATATAAATTGTGAAGAGGCAAGCAGACTCAGTGTCGAAGTAGGTTGGTGCCTATGAATATTTGTAGCAACAATGATTAGTGTCTCTTGTAGGTTGTGTTGGAAATATTTTCATTGATGGTAAAGGAGCACAAAGGAGCAGCACCTGAACCAGCAACAAGGAAAAGGAGAAGACAAGAAGTAGAGATAGCAATAGAGAGGTAGCAGAGGCAGCAAAGAGAGCAGCAGAGAGAGCAAAGAAGCAAAGAGGTAGCAAGGCAGGAAAGGCAGCAAGGCAGATAAGGAACAGAGGCAGCAGACAAAGCAGAGACAATGAATATAAGTAGAGGCAGTGTAATGGAGATGCGATGCGATTGGTCTGCGATGCAATGTGATCACATATCACAATCGGGAACGAAGCAGAGAGGTAGAGTTATGAAGTGGAGATGCAATGCAATGCGATGTTTGCATTTGTGATGCGATCACAAATCGCAATCGGAAAAGGCAGCAAGGTAGACTATGAAACAGAGGCAGCGGAGTTGCGATGCGATGCGATGATATAAGGACATGAGACCTACTGGGAAAATGTATATTGTAATGTTCCGAAGGTGGGGTACAAAAGAGGTTCATTTAAGAAAAGTATTGCCGAAACGATTACAAAGGAATTAATGAGATGGACCAGTTAAAAAAACAAAGGAAGGATAGTGGGGCCCTCAAGGAAAGCGGCTTTAAAAACCCAATACCAGTGGGTTCGCGCGACTAGTCAAGAGGCAAGCTTTTTTCACTTTTCGAACACGATATCGTTATTTGGAGGACACGTGTAAATGAGTGGTATTCAAAAACCACTTACATCGTGTAATTTTTGAACATTAAGTTTCGTACATTTAAATTGCGCGATGTTGTGCTATATCCGTCGGATGTACGCCCAAGGTATAGTTGGAGCGCGAGAGCAGATAGACCATTGGATGTGAATGGTACATTAAAAGAATAGTGGGACCCAATATTAAAGGTGGATCATGCAATGGAAAATTTTAGGGGCTAATATTCGCAGGTGGGCTAATTTTCCATGGTTTTTCCAAAAAAAAGATTCGCCAATTTCCATTTTTTTACAAAAGTGATTCGCCCAAATTTTACAATATAAAATTATTTTACCTTAAAAATTGCCAACATTATATAGACAATATATATAATATCATTATAAATTTGAATAATTTTACAAATAAATCAATAAATATTTTATATTTTTCACATTAGGGACTAGTGAGATTTGCCAATTTTTTAAACTTCAAAATAATTTTCCATCCTTAAAATTTTCCCTGGATCATGCAATGGTTTATGTTTTAAACGAGGAATTCGGAGTTTCGAATAAATACAAAGGAACATGGACATAACCCAATGTCTTAATAAAAGGCGGAACCATGAATAGAAGTGGAACCGTGCAATGAACAATAGAAGCGGCTTTCGGAAGTGATGAAAATCAACGGCGGAGATCTTATCGGAGATAGAAGATCAACGGTGGAGATCTAATCGCATCGGTGATTCCTAATCGCATCGACGGAATGAAAAACAATGTAGAAACAGTTTGAAAGTTGCGATTGCGATTGAGTGATTTAATCACAACCGTCCGATCCCAGTTAACGGCAACCGTTGGATCTACATCGGAGTCATCGCATCAGAGATTTATAATCGCATCGGCGCAGCGGAAGTGCAAGTGAACAAGTTGTTGAATGTTGCGATTGCGATGGTGCGATCCAATCGCAACCGTTGGATCACGGTCGTAGCAACCATCGGATCATAAAGTAAGTCGGAGTGGGGTCCACAGTGACCCATCGCATCAGCGGAGATTCAAACACGAAAATACAAGGTTTTCCTTTGTTAAAGTGTTTCAACGGATAAACGAGAAATATAACGTATGACTTTGAAATGTCGAAATATTGCATGGTGGGACCTTCACTAATCGCATCGGCGAAAATAAAATGACCAAAGGCACAAGAGGACTTCTGAATGTTGCGATTGCGATTGGAAAGTTAAATGAGGCGGACTGTCTTTGTAATGTGGGCTCCATATAAAGGAAAAAGGTTAATATATGACTGCATCGAGATTTTAGACCAAAACTAAAGAATGAATAAAAAGTAAAGCGGCAAGTATATATGAAACAATATATATACATATATCTATGCAGTGTGGGGCCATCGCATCGGCGTGAAGGCAGAGCAGTGGAACATGTTATTGAAGTTTGCGATTGCGATTAATCGCATCGGAACAATCGCAAAGGGTGTAATCGCAATCGGAATTCATCGGAGGAGGCTCATCACATCGGGGAATAGAAAGAGTTCGGCAAGTGGGCCCGAAAGGCTATTTTCTATGGTAAAAAAAGTCTTTGTTATATGCCGAGAGTTATTTGAGGTTTTGATAGAAGAACATTGTAAATGCGTTGAAGTAAATTTTGAACCATATGAAGAACTTTTGCAATGAGAAATACTGTGATTTTTGATAAATCTGCCAGAGTTGGAACATAATTTGGGAAATGCATTTTACATACATGGAAAACAGAGGTATGCAGAACAGTTACAGTGACAGTAGCAGAAAAGACAAAAGCACAACAAGCCAAGGGCCAGAAAAGAGCTGAGTGAATTTGTTTTATTGTAACTGAAAATGTAAATGTTTTAATTGATTTTATATTGTTTGTGATGCAAAGGAAAGTCTCCATAGGCAAACAAAACTCCACTGTAAAACTGAAATTTGTATAAATAGCTATATTCCTCTGAATGAGCCGAACAAAGGAATGAGAAGGCAGAAGTCGAAGAGTCAAGGCTGTTCAATTAGAATTCCCTATGGGATACAAACAGTCATGTGATGAACTCTATAAATGATATCTCATAGATACGCATAGAGAAGTGAGAGAATTCAGGGTAAGGGTAGAGAAGATAAGAAGAAGGAGGAGAAGATAGAGAGATGCGCTCCATGGCTAGGAGATGTATAAAAGAGAAGACGAGATAAGAAAGTTGGAGAGACCGGCGGTGAAGAAGGAACATAACGGACGTATCCGGAGGTAAATCAGCAAGTGTTTTCTTTTGAAGAGTGAGGAAGTTGGAGCTTCCTCAGGTTGTGGCTTGATAGATGTCGATTTGGCAGCTGAGCCCAGGAGTGAGCCTCTTTTGTGGGTTTTAACCTACGGAAAATAGTGGGAGTTAGTGCTTCCATATCAAGTTTTAGCTTGATTGATGTCGATTAACCATTGTTTTGGGTAGAAATATAACTGGGTTGGTGCAGAAAATTGGTGGGAGTTGGAGCTTCCTTGCAAGTTGTAGCTTGTAGAATTGAGGTAGGAGCCTCCTGTAGGTTGGTGCCTACAGAAAATCAGTGGTGAGAGGGATTTGGAGCTTTCCTTTGCATCACAACAATAATAAGATGTGGTTTTCTCCCTTATGGGTTTCCACTTATATCTGTTGTCTGATGTTTATGTGTTGATATGGTTTATCTAATCTGCTTAATACTTGCTGCTCTCATATTAAGTCTGTTGTTACATTATCTTAATACTTGCTGCTCTCATATTAAGTCTGTTGTTACATTATCTTAATACTTGCTGCTCACATTCTAAGATTACCCACATATTAAGTTGAACATGAAATGAAGGTGTAAATAAGTTTTAATGGAAATTTTTAAAAGTCCATGAATGTGTTAAATTGATTCACCCCCCCCCTCAGTTTAACTAAGGGTTCAACAGGTTGGTTCCTACAAAGAAGCAGAGGGTATTGGTGTCTCTTGTAGGTTATTTCCTACAAAGAAATATAAGGGATTGGTGTCTCCCATAGGTTGGTGCCTATTAATTAGTAAAGGGTCTTGGTGTATCCTGTAGGTGGGAGCCTCAAATTGATGTAATAGTAGGATGGTGTCTATACAATATTTCATATAAAGAAGTTTTGTAGTTTTCTCCCATAAGGGTCTCCACATATATCTTGTGTTACATCGTGTGTTACTTGTTTATGTTATGAGATTTATGTTTTATAATGTTTGGATGACATTAACTAAGTAAAATATTTCATTATAATAATTCACCACCCCTCTCAACATATTATCAAATCCAACAATTGGAATCAGAGCAGGTTCCTTCATAAGAAGTTTATCCATAGGAATGTAAATATTAGAGGTGCACATGTCTAGAAAGGAAAACAGAGCCCCTATATTTTATGGAAACAATTACACATTTTGAAAGATAAGGATGAGAGAACATCTGATGTCTCTTGGTGCTGATTTATGGCATTTTGTGGTAGAAGGTTATAAAATTCTAGCAATTTATCTTATAGATGTAGATGAGAAAAAGGTTTATGTAAATATTTCCAAATAAATATATGCCATCTTAATTGGTCCTAGTAATTTAATTTTTGTCAAGGTAATTCATTGTGCCTCCTTGAGACAAATTTGGGATAAGCTTCAAAATATCTATGAAGAAGATGAAAAGGTAAAAAGGGTTGAACTTCAACCTTATAGAATATAATTTGAAAGTTTAAATATGGATGAAAAAGAATCATTGTATATTTTTTTCTTGAAGTAAAGGTTGTGAACACAATTGTTTTGAAAGTATTCATATCTCTTCCATTTAGGTTCAATCAAAATATTTTAGCTATTGAAGAAATGAAAGTTATTGAAAACTTGAAGATGGATGAATGACATGGAATACTCACTCCATATTATATGAGAAAGGGAAAGAGAAGTCTATACTAAAGGAAGTAGCCATCAAAGCTTTAAATTAAAAAAAAAAAAGGACACAAGGACCATGATCACTCTAGGCCTAAATCAGATGAAGAAGAAGCTCAATTTATGAGTTGAAAAGTGTTTTTGGAAAATATAAAGGGAAACTGCCATTCAAATGTTTTAAGTGTTGTATAATAGGTCATTATGCTTCAAAATTTCCATATAGGAAATCAGAAGATAACAATGATGAGAAAAACATGGAAATGATGGTAGATTTCCTAAAATTAGGAACAAAATATAACTTAAGAAGAGAAGTTTCCATTCCAAGGAAGATAAAATCTCATCATTAGATAGTGATGAAGATGCATTTAATGATGATAAATAAAAATACATACTCATGGCCTTGTGAAATTAAAAAGAGAAATCATATGCAATGCAATTTATCTCAAAAGGAACCAACAAAGGAAAATATAATCTCCACTTTATTTCAGTTGTGATAATGAAGGTAATTTTATGTATAAACGTCTATTGTAATCTAGTGAAAAGTAGGTATTGGTCACCATTGGGAAGGAACATAAAGAAAACTACATAATCAAGGAATGTAAACCCCCAATGTATTTCAAGGGTGTGCCTTGTGAATTGAAGTTTACTCCTAACACCAAAGCCCTCTTTCTGAACTCTTGAGTGTACTCTTGAATTGTTTGGCCTTTGAGTTGACCAATTTTTTGGCAACTCATTATTTCCTTTGGAATATAGGCTAATGGATAAAACTGTATTTTAATGGAATAAATGAATTCAACCCAAGAAATGGATATCTTACCATGAATTCTCATTTCCTCTTAAGTCATTTCCTCCCACCAAACTAGTGATGCTCCTTCTAGCCTTAATGAAGCCAACTAGATCTTTATGTCATCCTCTTGTAGATTCTGAATTCTGCAGTATACTTCCAATTGAAGGATCCAATTGTCTAACTTCTGTACATTTACCTCACCATTGTACATGGGAAGTTCAAACTTGACGTCCAACTTGAGTAACAGAGTTTTTCCTTTTTGGATTTTTGAATGAGTATGGGTGGTTTTTGTGGTGGAAGTGGAAGACGAAGATGCTGATGAGGATGATGAGGATGAGGATGGTTGAGATGGAGGTGGATTTCCTCCATTTCCTTTCGAACTCTTCTCTTCATCCTTCTTACCATATAAAGATCCTTCTTCATGTGGATGCTTAGAACCTTCTCTTGCTCTCTCTATAGTGAATGCATCAAACATGATTTTAACCATTCTCTAAATGTCTTTAAAGTCTCTCATGACATCCTCTTCTTCTGAATTTCCATGAGTCTCTCCAACACCTGAAATAATGGCTAAGGATTCAAGCTCAACCTCTGATGCTTGTACCTCTCCAATCACTCCATATTCTTGTGCAGTTTGTACATCTTCAATCTCAACTGCTCGAGATAGAACTTGAGGTAATTCAAGTGCAACTTTGAGTGGAACTTTGGGTGAAGATGATTCTTTCTCAACTTTCTTTCTTCTTGTCCTAATATCAAGGCTAACAACCAATAGATTCCCTTCTCCTCTCTGCAACTTTAACCTTGTAAGCATAAAAAAATTGCAACTATTAAAACCCTTCTTGCACAATCTCAAGCAAAGCAAGAAAATAACCTTTAGCAACATTGTACTCTGATAACAACTTTATTTGAAATTGATTTTTGGTTAATGTTGTGCTAATATAAGTTTCAGAATTAACATGAAAGTGCTTTGGTTTGCTTCTTATGCCAGGGTTTATACATGTGTTTATGATTGAAAATTCATTAAACTTGATGAGATTAAGTGTATTTAATGAAATTAAAAGCATGGAAACTCAATGCTGAAAAACATCATATAGAAACACATCAAGAAAAAATAACAGAGACAAATACACAATTTTTTTTATGAAGGAGTTCACCCCTCCTGGGCTACATCTCCTTGGTCCAGCTTTATAGTGTGGGCCTTTGTATTAGCTTCAATTGTAAAAATTTGATGTTTACAATATCCTATTGCCTCTGCAGCCTACTCCAATGGTTCCAAAACATAAAAATATTTTTATGAAACCAGCTCCAAAAATAGAAGAAAAGAGAGATCAACACCTTAGAAATCAACCACTTCGAGGGGGAAACCTCTAATACATTACATAAATGAACAATTCTTGGATGATACAAATGACCAAAACCTCCTTCTATATATAGGAGTCCATGGGGTCACAATATATTCATAGCCGACCTAACAACAATAATGTAAGGGCACAATAATAACAATATTGGGGTTACAGGGGTACACCAATAACAATAAGGGGGTTACACTAACAACAATAAGGGACTACACTAGTAATATAAGGACCTAACATGCCCCTCTCCTTCAAAAACGTGTTGTCCTCAATGATTGAGTAGCTTTGGATGCTTCTGTATAAAATTCTCATCCTCCCATGTAGAATCTTCAGGGGGTAAGTTCTTCCACTTGATGAGATTCTCTGAAATTGATCAATTTCGTAGCTGTCGAGTTCTTGTTTCCGTGACTACTTTAGGGGTACACCAATAACAATAAGGGGGTTACACTAACAACAATAAGGGACTACACTAGTAATATAGGGACCTAACATGCCCCTATCCTTCAAAAAAGTGTTGTCCTCAACACTTGAGTAGCTTTGGATGCTTCTGTATAAAATTATCATCCTCCCATGTAGAATCTTCAGTGGGTAAGTTCTTCCACTTGATGAGATACTCTGAAATTGATCGATTTCATAGTTGTTGAGTTGTTGTTTCCGTGACTACTTCAGGTTTCAATATGATTTCATTCCTCATTAAGTTTTGGTTATATTGTTTGGACTAGAATTTTTTCACCTATAACCTTCTTTAAGCATGAAACATGGAAAACTGTATGCACTCGCGAGGAAGTAGGAAGCTCCAATTTGTATGCCATAGTACTAATATTTTACAACACCTTGTAAGGACCATAGTACATTGGCGATAATTTATTATCCTTCTTAGCTTTCTTGAGGGACATTTGTTTGTATGGTTGTAGCCTTAAAAATATCCAGTCTCCTACATCAAAACTTCTCTCGTTGTGATGTTGATTTTCTTGTTGCTTCATTTGATTTTGTGCCAAATTTAGGTTATCCTTTAAGAGTTGGAGAACTTCTTGTTGATGCTCGATGTGATCTTCCACTGCTTGAACCTTATAATTTTCTCTTAAAGATGATGTGATCAATGGTGGATGATATCCATAGAGTGCCATAAATGGGGTCATTTTTGCTGCAGTATGGAAGGAAGTGTTATACCACCATTCAACGAGAGGTAACCACTTGACCCATTGTGTTTGCTTATCAGATAAAAAACAACGAATATATCCTTCCAAACATTTATTCACTATCTCAGTTTGACCATCGGATTGAGGATGATAAGATGAGCTATGAGCTAGTTGAGTACCGAAACAAGAAAATAATTCCGTCCAAAAATTTCCAGTAAAAATGGGATCCCTATCACTTACAATAATCTTCGGGTTTCCTTGTATCTTTTGAATTGTTTCCATAAATGCAGTAGCAACTGTACTTGCTTTAAATGGATGAGATAATGCACAGAAGTGTGCATACTTGGTAAGTCTATCAACTACCACACTTCTTTGTCCTTCCTCCATTCATCCCTTGCTTCGGTTATCCAATCTGGTTGGATAATAGAAATGGCATAAAGTAATGCTTCCACCTCCTCATCCTTTCTTGAGAGTGAATCTGCAACAACATTTAACTTGTCTTTTTTTGTAAATGATTTCAAAGTCATGACCCAACATCTTTGTGACCCATTTTTGCTGCTCTTCTGAAGATATTCTTTGTTCCAAAAAGTGTTTAAGACTATCATGATCAGTTTTTACCTTGAAGTGTCTTCCCATTAGGTAAGGTCACCATTTCTTTAGTGCATGTAGTATTGCCAACATTTCCTTCTCATAAATAGATTTCTGTAAGTACTTTAATTTGATAGGATGACTTTCAAAAGCAATGGGTCTTCCTTCTTGCATTAAAACAACATCAATTCCATTTCCTGAGGCATCACATTCCACAATAAAGGTTTTTGTGAAGTCTAGCGTAGCTAAGACCAATGCTAGGCACATTGCCTATTTAATATGTTCGAAGGCCTTAGTTGCTTCAAGAGTCCATGAAAATGCATCTTTATTCAATAATGTTGTTAGAGGTGCTGCTATTCTCCCATAATTCTTAACAAACTTGAGATAATACCCTGTTAATCCTAGAAATCCTCACAACTGCTTTATGGTTGTGGGGACTTTCCATTCCTTAATGGATTTAATTTTGTTAGGGTCTACCTTAACGCCCTCATGAGATACAATATGACCCAGATATTCCACCTTCTGTACTCCAAAGAAACATTTGGATGTTTTTTCATATTATTGTTTCTCCTCCAATAGTTTGAGCACCCTGTCAACATGTTGAACATGATCCTTCCAAGACCTGCTGTAGATTAGTATATCATCAAAAAATACTAGCACAAATTTTCTAAGGAAGGGTTTGAAAATGGAATTCATCAACCCTTGAAATGTGGAAGGTGCATTGGTAAAGCCAAAAGGCATGACCAAAAATTCATAATGACCCTCATGAGTTTGAAATGTTGTTTTCAGAATATCTCCAGTCTTCATTCTAATTTGATGATATCCTAAATGAAGATGCAACTTGGTAAAATAAATTGCTCCATATAATTCATCCAATAATTAATCACTCACAGGAATGGGAAATTTATCTTTTATAGTGAGCTTATTTATCTCCCTATAATCTGGACACATGCGCCATGATCCATCCTTCTTGTGCACCAATACTACTGGAGTAGAGAAGGAACTTTGACTAGGTTGAATTATACCAGCCTCTAAAATTTCTGCAATCATACGTTCAATTTCGCTCTTTTGGACATAAGGATATATGTAAGGCCTGATTTTTGGAGGGAGACTTCCTGGAATCAAATGGATAGCATGATCATGATGAAAAATAGGTGGGAGTCCTTTGGGAGTTTCAAACACCTTGGAATGATTGTCCAAGAATTTTTGGAGATCTGGAGAAATAAATGATTTTGATGTTGGAACTTCTAGTGAGCATAATTGTGCAATTATGCCTCATTGTTATTTCTTCAGAAGCTTTTCCATGACATTAGATCTTATTTTCTTTCTCGGTTTCCCTGTGATACCCCGTAATTCGACTTCCTTTCCTTTCGAAAAAAATTTCAAGAAAAGTTCTTGAAAAATGAGCTACTATCCCCAAAGATTGTAACCATTGTACTCCTAGTACAATATCAACACCTCCCACTGGAATAGAAAGCATTGGACTATTCAATACATATTCCCCTATGGTTAGCTTGATATTATGGAATTTTCTAGAGAAATTTATAGTTCCTCCATTTGCAACCATCGCTTGACATTCCAGTATTGGGTATAGGAAACAATTCAATTCCTTGGCTACCTTACAATGAATAAAATTATGGGTACTACCTGAATTAATCAACACTATTACCTTTTTCTTCTTGATATGTCCTTCTATCTTGAGAGTTTGAGGAGTGGTAATTCCTGCCAATGCATTACCCGATATGGTCGGACTCATTTCTTCTTATTCTAGGGTTGGTTCTTGGTGTGTATCCTCTTCTTTTGAAGCTTCTTGTTCATTTGCTTCCTCCTCTTCACAATCTATGTAAAATAATTTCTTCTCAGCACACTTATGACCTTTAGTGTATTTGCTATCACAACTATAGAAAATCCCTTTTGCTCTTTTTTCTTCCAATTTTTGTGGTGTCAACCTTGTAGGTTGTGGAAGTCTAGGAGTAGCAACACTTCCATATTTATAGATGTGAGTGGTATGCTTCCTTGTTGCCATAATTTTACATTCAATTTTTCTTGCCAACCTGAATGCCTTCTCCAATGAATTAGGTTCTCAAATGCAAACCTCATGTTGGATTTTATACTTTAAAGTATTTATAGGACATCAATCCTATGTTCCTCTGGAATATCAGTTACCCTTATATTCAATTTTTGGAAGTCCTCAATGTGCTCCACCATTGAGCCCTTTTGTTTGAGATTTATCAGTTGGATAAAAAAGGTGTTTCTCTTTGTATCCTCATAATGCGCTATCATTTCCTCCATAAAAATTGACTAAGTGACAATTTTTTTATGGGAGCAAAGCCATCAATACCATACAAATATTTTTTTTTCTAAATGTAAAGTTGTAATGCGTACCTTTTGTGTGTTTTACACATTATTGAGATCAAAATGTTGCTCCATCTGTAGTATCCATGTTACGAGATCCTTGCCATCAAACTTCCTCATATCCATCTTTGGAATATGGTGGTTCTTCCATCCAACATTAGAGTTTATGAAATCATGATTAACATTTATTTTGTTCTCATCATGAGTTTCCTGTACTATATTTTCACCATTAGTAAAAATTTCTTGTATCAACTTTGTAAAACCTTCCATGTCCACTTTTAGATCATTATTCATGTTTTCCATGTTGCCTTTCATTTTTTCATCGATCTTAGCTTCCATGTCATCCATCTTAGCTTCCATGCAATCCATCTTAGATTCCATGCCTTTCTTCAAACCATCCATCTTAGCTTCCACACTTTTCTTCAAAAATTCCATTTCAGTTTTGATCAGGAGATCAAATCTCTTGTAGAAAAATGCTCAAAAATGAAGTTGCTCAGAATTGGTCCAAACCAGATCGAGTGGAAAGAGCTCGAAAAAATGATCCTGTAGACGCAAACGGCACTGAAAACCAACGTCGTATGAGAAAGATATTCAGCTTTGAAGTTTGCCAATTTTAGTTAAAAAATGGCCAAAATTTGACTTTATAACAAATTATTTTTATTAAAAAAAAATATTCCACAGAATATTCTGGGAATATTTCGTGGAATATTCCACAGAATATTCTGTGAAATATTTCGTAGGCAGCTAATGAAAGGGCGCCACGTGGCCAGCCCGGAGGCCGCCACGTGGCCCCAAGGTCAAACGAAATGGCATTTAAAATTTTTGTATGGTCGCGACAGGGTTCGACCCCGGGTCGGGCGGACACAAATGGAGCGGCCTGACCATTGGGCCAATGGTGTTACTTGTTAAACTATGGGATTGAACTTTATTATAAAGTTTAAATTCGTTTCATGTGGGGCCCAAAAGGGGACCAGCCCATGGCGCGCAACGAAATAGGTTATGGTCATGGGTTTGTAGGCTGAGGGCTATTATATATTGTTACATATGGTTATAACATTAAACAACGCCAAATTAAAATCTAAGTTGATAACCATATGGCCGACGGGTGCGGTCCTATGGACCCCCGTGGCCCTACTCTTTAGCCCCCTCCAATTCGGCGGCAGTTTCGGCGGACCCCCAAATTCAGCGCCTGTCTCCAGATTAGTCAGCGCTATCTGGCAGTTCTCCACATTTAGTGGAGTTTTTCTAGGTGACACTAGGAAAAACTTCAGTTAGCCATAAATTTGGCTAGGGAAGTCCATTTGGGACGAATTTGTTTTTGATTTTGGGGTATTGAAGCATTCTGGAGCTGTTGGGACAGGTTTCAGAGCCATCAAGGCGCTCTATCAGTGATTTTATCAACGATTTTTGTTGTGGAGCCACTAGGGCCTAGTGAAAGATCAGCTGTGTTGGACTATACTCATCCATTGGAGGTGAATGAATAGTCGATTTATACTGATTTCAGTCCTCTGTTTCTGAATTTGCAGCTAATTTTTCCTTTTGAGGCTTTCTACATAGTGTAATTCTTAATTTGAGTATTAGTGAAAGAGGGAAAAGCCTATTTAGAGGCTTTTGGACCCAGCAGAGGTAGCCCAAGAGAGGGGTGAACTGCTTAAACAAATGCTTACTATTATGCTCTGCATTTTTGCTGTTATATTTCAGATTTGGCTTCATTAAACAATAAATTTTCATAAGTACACTTTTCCCAATCAGACTTATACAGTGAACACAACTCCTTAGTTTCACTTCAACCACATTACTTCCTTTGCAGAATACTTGAACTTGCTTATTCACACATAAAATTTTGATTAATGAATACTTTGCACATAAACAAATAATTTCATTGATTGGATCTATTTCAGTGTTTACATTATATTTCTTTAGGCAGAGCCAGTTTGTGGGCCAAAAGCTTCTGGTTTCATCCTTTCTAGTAAAGGTGAAATAACCAGTAAAAGCCCCTACTGTCAATCTCTATATAAGAAACAATTTGTTCTCACAATTTCAGATCAGGTTTTTATTGATCTTTACAAGAACAAAATTTGGTGCACTTGATCTTGTAATTTTGATATGTCATGTTGCAGTTCTTCGTCTTCATGAGTAATATTAGAGCCTTCTGAAGGCTTAATTGGGGTTGATCTATTTTTAGGGGGAATTTTAGAACCCAATACTGATATCTATTCTACAATATTCCCTTGGAATCAATTCAAACTGAATTTTCAAACAAGACTTATGCAATTCAAAAAAAAACACACCTTTTTCTTTCTTTTGAGACACTCGATATTGAAATTGAATTATCTATGTGATTTTGGATATTCAATATCTGAAATTCCCTCCTGTCTTAGCCCTCTTAATCTTATTTCTAATGCTACAGGTCTGACTTGATTTGGATTCTTCAAGACCAAGTTATGCCCAATCTTTCAAAATGACCTAGTGATGGACTGGTTCAGTAGAGCGCAATTGTAAGACGTGCCACGTGTCAGTGTTTCCTCCTTCAGCTCTGAAATTTATAGAAAGAAAAATACAGTCAGTGTACTTGCTTCAACTTTTTATATAATTCCAATACGACGCTCAAAGAGAGAGTTATGATGATTTTACCACGGTAACCTCTTTGAGATGAAATTATTGAGCCTAAAGAGACACTAACTTCCACAGATCATATCTCCGAAATTATTGTTGAACAAAGATCTGACATTTTTACAGGAAGTTCCTCAGGATTTTCGCTTCACTCTATAAAAATTTCAGCTTCTGAACCTTCGTAGAAAAAACGTTATAGCACAAATTCCATAATGACCTGTTTTACGTGAAATTCGGGAGCCTAAAAAAACTCTAAATTTCATAGATCATATCTCCACAAATATTGCGAACTAAGATCTAAAAGTTTTACACGACATTCCTTGGGATTTCAGCTTCGTTATGTAAAATTTCAGATTTTGAACCTTCATAGAAAAAGAGTTATAGAGAAAATTCCACGATGAAATTTTTGGAGCAGTGAAACCCTATAATCCAAATCTCTGATACCAAATGTTATGAAACCAGCTCCAAAAATAGAAGAAAAGAGAGATCAATGCCTTATAAATCAGCCACATAGAGGGGGAAACGTCCAATACATTACATAAATGAACAATTCTTGGATGATACAAATGACCAAAACCTCCTTCTATACATAGTATCCACGTGGTCATAATATAATCCTAGCCGACCTAGCAACAATAATGTAAGGGCACAATGATAACAATGTTGGGGTTACAGGGGTACAAAAATAAAAATAAGGGGGTTACACTAACAAAAATAAAGGACTGCACTAGTAATATAGGGACATAAAAAATATACTAAGAATGAGTCTTCCTGAGCCAAAATTGGTCGAAAATTGCCTCAGTTATGGTAAAACCAAAATTTCCTAGTTTTTCTCCACTAATTCTGGAAGTCTGCCAGTTAACTCCACTAAATGTGGAGATTCCCTGCATTTGGTGGGTCCGTGAAAAACTCCGCCAATATAATCCGCAGTTAATTAGAGATAAATACTAATTAAGTGGAGTTTGATGGGCGTGTTTAGCGCTAACCACGCTTTACCGCAAATTGTGGATTATCATGGGATAACCACGAATTAACGTTAACAATATGGTTTACCAACCCTTTAAAACTCCTGCTATATTGGCTTCCTAGTTCTGGGCACACAGACATTTGGGAGGGGGCTGGCCCCCTCCGGACCACCTAACTCTACGGCAAAAATCTTTAAATAGTGGCGGGATCCTATGTATTACAAGAATCATGTGGATGCTATGGCGGTAAGGCGTTGGTGTTGTGTGCGGGTGGTCATGGGTTCGACCTCAACCCCCGCCATAAAATTTTGTTACAATTAACTTCAGATCGAACCATGGTAATACAATTTGGGTATAATTGATATGCGAATAATATGTTTTTTAATATGTTGCCCCCCATGACTATGGTTCGAAATTTGGAATAAAACATATTTATGCGCCCAAATTCGACCTTGCATAAAAATTAACATGCCATCCAACCTTGCCATGGGGAGGGCACGTGGTAGCCTTCGATTGCGCCATGTGGCCCTTCTCCATTGGCCCAAAAATTTCACCATTAAAATAATACCATAGAAGAAATTCCCAACTTAGGATTAGGAGGAAAAAATTAAACTTCCCCAAGTAACATTAGCGAATATGATTCTGACACTTGTCACTGGATGAAATCTGGAGAAAATTCCCTGAATATTCCTTAGGCACTGACTGGACTACCAAGTCATTAGTCTGTCACTGTTCTACACAATTTTTACCTGTTTGAGAAAATGAACAGCATGCCATAACTTACTCATACGAGCTCAGATTTTGATGAAACGCGTTGGAATCCTGGTGACGAGCTCTATCTAGTCGTTCTGGTTTG
This sequence comes from Pinus albicaulis, assembly GCA_034641835.2. Lineage (NCBI taxonomy): Eukaryota > Viridiplantae > Streptophyta > Pinopsida > Pinales > Pinaceae > Pinus > Pinus albicaulis. The sequence goes on from CM076577.1 coordinate 1,468,041,542, forward strand.
GAGCATTTCTAAGCACTTTAATTTTTTTAGCTAAATACTGAGCCTTTGGTCATTCATCCCCACTAGAAGCCTTTTGGACCCCAAAAGATACTATCAATTGTTCAACATATGAGGGTACAACTCCCTCACCCTTTCACTCTCCATCCATTTGTTCTTTGAAGGATATGTCCCTTGAGTCCCACTCTAATGTATTCGACATTCTCTCTCCTTGAAGTTATGATTCTTCTGTCAAGTATGAGATCTTGCTGAAGTTCATCAAAATATTCTGGCAAGAAATCATCTATTGATGGAAGTTGAACATGCTCTCCTTGATCATAAATCAAAGGAGGCTCAAGAAATCTTAAATTCTCAACATTAACGACAAAATATATTTGCATAGAAGGAGGAAAATCTAGCTTAAATGCATTAGTACCAATATTTTCCAGAATTTTAAATGGACCATAATTGATTCGCTTGAGATTTTTACCTTCCCCTTGCAATCTTTCTTTGTTGATAGATAACCAAACTTCATCTCCAACATGGAATTTGTGATCAACACGGTGTTTATCGTGCCTTGCCTTGTAGTTGATTTGACTCTTTTCAAGTTGTTCTTGCACTGTGTGATGTACCAACTGAATTTTCTCAATGAACTTCCTTGCCTTATCTATGTCACTATGACCATATATAGCGACATATTTCTCAAAGATGAAGTCCAAATATGATCTTGGCAAGTACCCAATACATGCCTCAAATGACGATGTGTTTGTGGAAGAATGCTTTGCCCTGTTGTATGCATGTTGAATGTAATGCAAATTTTCATCCCACAACTTGGGATGTTTGCTGCAATAACATATAAGAATATGAATGCTTGTCCTATTCACCAACTTAGTCTGACCATCTGTTTGCGGATGAAATGTTGTACTCTTCTTCAACTTTGTGTCCATCATGTCCCATAATTTTGACCAAAAATTCCCAACAAACCGGGAATCTCGATCACTTACAATATATGTAGGAAGACCAAAATGAACCCATAAATTTTGAAAGAAAATATTATCATTTTTTTTCATTTGTAATTTTTTTCTTAAATGGCATCAAAAGACACATTTTTCGGAACCTATCTACCACAACATACAAGTAATCATGACCTTTCCTTGACATTGGAAGACCATTGAGATACTCTCCCAAGGATGTGAAGGAACCAGAAGTGGACTGTAAAATCCATGTTTCCTATTACTAGGCTTACTTATTGCACATAAAGAAAATCCTCTAATAAAATGAGATACACTATCAATCATGCGTTGCCAATAACAATACCTTTGGAGAGGTTCTACAGTCATGCCTACACCGAAATGTTCAGAAATCAATGATGTGTGTGCCTCCCTTATGATATTGATTCTGTCTCCCTGTGGTATACATAACTTGCCCAAGTGATACAACAAACTTTTAGGAACATGATAATCTAACTCTTCATTTTGGTTTCCTTGACTCATGCTTTCATACACATCTTTAAAATCACTATCATATGCATATTGTTCAATGTAACTTTCATGCATAACTGAATTTTTCTTGAGTATAATAAATGAATTTACAATATGCCTAGAGAGCATATCAACTACCTTATTATAGATTCCATTTTTATACTTGATAACCAAATGAAATTTTTGTAGAAATCCCATCCATCTGAAATGTCTTGATTGCTGCAACTTTGACTGTGATTGTAAGTAATACAATGGTTGATGGTCGGTATGGATAATGATCTCTTTTCCCATCAAATAGTGATTCCATTTCTTTAAAATTTGTACCAATGCATATAAATATTTTTCATAGGTGGGATAGTTAGTCACAAATCCATTAAAAAATTCAGAATGAAATGAAATAGGCTTACCATGTTGCATGAGAACTGCTCCCATAGAATAATCACTTGCATCTGTTTGGATCTCAAATGGCTGTCTAAGATCTGGAAGAGCCAATACCGATGTTGAAATTATATTTTGATTTAAAGAATCAAATTATTTTTGCTACATATATCCCCAATGGAATAATTTTTTGACACTTGTCAATTCATGTAATAGAGCTGCAATGGAAGAAAAACTAGCAATGAATTTCCTCCAATACTGTGCTGCCCCAAGAAAGCTTCTTACCCCTGTAACTATATTGGGATTGGGCCAATTTAGAATGACCTCTACTTTGGAAGGGTCTATATTCAACTCACCTCCTCCAACAATGTGTCCCAAATACACTAAAGAATTCTTGCCAAACTCACACTTCGACATCTTTAAAAATATTTGCTCTTTTTTCAAGACATCAAGTACCTTGTTCACATGCATGACATGTTATTCTCTTGATTTGTTGAATATAAGTATTTCATATAAGTAAACAATGACAAATTCATCTAGAAATGGTCTAAGTAAATCATTCATGACTCTCATGAAATTAGCTCGAGCATTTGTTAGATCGAATGGCATAACTAGTCACTCAAACAATCCTTGCCTAGTTTTAAAAGAAATTTTCCAAATGTATTCCTTAGCTATTCTAACTTGATGATAACCACTTCGAAAGTATAACATATTGAAATATATTTCATACTTTAACTGATCTAGCAAATCATCAATGCCTGGGAGTGGGTGGCAATTCTTTACTGTGATTTTATTCAGTGCACGAAAATCTATACACATGCGCCAAGTCTCGTCCTTCTTTTGTACCAAAAGAATTGGTGAACCACATGAAGAATTAGATGGGAATATGATACCTTTTTTTACAAATTCTTTGATTTTATTCTTGATTTCCAAACTCTCCATAATTGACATGCGATACATACCAATGTTTGGAAGTGGAACATCCTGTTGCAGCTGAATCTCATGTTAAATTCCCCTCTTGGGAGGTAACCCATTTGGTTCTTGAAACATCTCACCACGCTCACTTACCACACCAAAAAAAATAGATTTCAATTTTTCATCACATCCTTCAAAAGATTCATAGTCAAAATCATCATTTTTCTTGATCATGAGAGGCACAAAAGTTTTACTTGCATTAACTAACCTCTTCATTTTCCCTGCATTAACTAAATAAATATTTAGTTTTTTGTGATGAGCTCTCACAATATACTCCACCCCATCCTTAAGAAAATGATCTTTGTTCTCATGGTGTTAAAACACCGTTTTCATGTCATACAAATATGGAATTCCCAGGATAATCCTAGAAATGTCAAGTGGAACCACATCTGACTTGACTTCATCAACAAAGTTTGCAGTAATAGAAAATTGAAATATGAATTTCCTTGTAACCTGTAAATTGGCATTATTAACTATCCAACCCAAAGGGTATGGTTTATGATGTGGTAAGGTTTCGAGGTTAAGACTTTTGATCAAGTATTTTGAAATCAGGTTTGCTTGTGACCCACAATAAAAAAATGCATCAATCTTTGTATGATTTGAAATCACTCTAACATGGAACAATTCTATCCTTGTGCCTTCATTTGGAGTGTTGTTGTGACTATTTTAGGAACTAATACTTGCTATGGCTTCCTTTCCTTTGTTAACCATGGCTACAATATTTTTCTCATCTCCTGAATCAGATCCAAGATCTTGTTGTGTGGTGGCAACCCTATTTTGTTTCCCTTTGTTATTTGGTTTCTTTAGCATTAGTTTCGGATGTAATTTCCAATAGTGGGCTTCATCATGCCCCTCTTTGGAACAATGTTTGCATGTATTTTTCTCCCCTTCTTTCTTGATGATTACATTCTTCTTTCTCTTCCATTTTACTCCCTTCTCTTTTCCCTTACCCTTGAATGGCTTCTTCTTACTGCCCTCTTCCTTAATGTTCTTTCCCCTTGCTTCAAGATGCATGGCTTGCACACATACTTCATCTAAATTTTTTTGGTTAAACATAAGGATAGTATGTTTCAAGTAGGAATGTAAACCCCCAATGTATTTCAAGAGTGTGTCTTGTGAATTCAAGTTTACTCCTAACAACAACACCCTCTTTCTAAACTCCCGAGTGTACTCTTGAACAATTTGGCCTTTGAGTTGCCTAAAGTTTTGCCAACTCATTATTTATTTTTGCATATATACTAATGGATAAAATGGTATTTTAATGGAAGAAATGAATTCAACCCAAAAATGCATATCTTACCATGAATTTTCATTTCCTCTTCAGTCTTTGCCTCCCACCAAACTAGTGTTGCTCCTTCTAGCCTTAATGAAGCCAATTGGATCTTTAAGTCGTCATATTGTAGATTCTGAATTCTGTAGTATACTTTCAATTGACGGATCCAATTTTCTAACTTCTCTACATTTATCTCACAATTGTACATGGGAAGTTCAAACTTGATGTCCAACTTGAGTAATGGATTTTTTCCTTTTGGTATTTTTGAATGATTATGGGTGGTTTTTGTGGTGGAAGTGGAAGATGAAGATGCTGATGAATATGATGAGGATGAGGATGGTGGAGATGGAGGTGGATTTCCTCCACTACCTTTCAAACTCTTGTCTTCATCCTTCTTACCATCTGAAGATCCTTCTCCGTGTGGAGGCTTAGAACCTTCTCCTGCTTTTTCTGCAGTGAATGCATCAAACACGATTTTATCCATTCTCTGAATGCCTTTAAAGTCTCGCTTGACATCCTCTTCTTCTGAATTTACATGAGTATCTCCAACACCTAACATAATGGCCAAGGATTCAAGCTCAACCTCTGATGCTTGTACCTCTTCAATCACTTCACCTTCTTGTGCAATTTGTACCTCTTCAATATCAACTACTGGAGATAGAACGTGAGGTGCTTCAAGTGAAACTTTGAGTGGAACTTTGGCTGAAGATGATTCTTTCTTAGCTTTCTTTCTTCTTGTCCTAATCTCATGACTAGCAACCAATAGCTTCCCTTCTCCTCTCTGTAACTTCAACCTTGTAAGCATCACAAAATTGCAACTATTAAAAGCCTTCTTGCACAATCTCAAGAAAAGCAAGCAAATAACCTTTATCAACCTCGTGCTCCGATACCAACTTGATCTGAAATTTATTTTTAGTTAATCTATGCTAATATTAGTTTTAGAATTAACATGAAAGTTCTTTTGTTTACTTCTTATGTAAGTGTTTATACATGTGTTTATGATTGAAAATTCAATAAAATTGATCATATTAAGTGTATTTCATGAACTTAAAATCATGGAAACTCAATGCTAAAAAACAACATATAAAAACACAGAAAGTACAAATAACATAGACAAATACACAAGTTTTTTATGAAGGAGTACACCCATCCTGGGCTACATCTCCTTGGTCCAACTTCATAATGTGGGCCTTTGTATTAGATTCAATTGTGAAAAAGTGTTGTTTACAGTCTCCTGTTTCCTCTGCAACCTGCTCTAATGGATCCAAAACATCGAAATCTACCAAGAATGACTCTTCCTAAGCCAAAATTGGTCGAACATTGCCTCAGTTATGGAAAAACCAAAATTTCCTAGTTTTTCTCCACTAATTCTAGAAGTCTGCCAGTTAACTCCACTAAATGTGAAGATTCCTCGCATTTGGTGGGTCCACCAAAAGCTCTGCCAAGATAATCTGCAGTTAATTAGACATAAGTAAGGATTAAGTGGAGTTTAATGGGCGCGTTTAGCGCTAACTGCACTTTACCACAAATTGTGGATTATCGTGGGTTAATCATGAATTAATGTTAATAATATGTTTTAACAATCGTTTAAAACTCCAACTAGAAAATATGTATTGGCTCTTGGTTCTGGGTGTGCGTACATGTGGGAGGGGGCTGGCCCACAGGCATGGCCCCCTCCGGACGCCCAAATTCTATGGCAAAAATCTTTAAATAGTGGGAGGATCCTACGTATTACAAGGATCATGTGGATGGTATGGCGGTAAGGCATTAGTGCTGTGTGCGGGTGGTCACGGTTTCGACCCCGACCCCCACCATAAAATTTTGTTGCATTTAACTTCAGATCGGACCATAGTAATAAACTTTGGTTATAATTGATATGTGAATAATATGTTTGTTGATATGTTGTGCCCCATGAATATGGTTCAAACTTTGGAATAAAACATATATATGCACCCGAATTTGACTGTGCATAAAAATTAACATGCCATCCAACCTTGCCATGGGGGAGGGCACTTGGCAGCCTCCGGCTGCACCACGTGGCCCTTCTCCATTGGCCCAAAATTTCACCATTAAAATAATATCCACCATAGAAGAAATTCCCAACTTAGGATTAGGAGGAAAAAATTCAACTTCCTCAAGCAACATTGGTGAATCTGATTCCGACACTTGTCACAGTGTCATTGGCTGAAATCCTGAGAATATTCCCTCAAGATTCCTGAGGTGCTGGATGTACTACCAAGTCATCGGTCTGTCACTGTTCTACACAATTTTTACTTTTTTGAGAAAATGAACAAGAGACCATGACTTAATCATACGAACTTGAATTTTGATGAAATGAGTTGCTTTGGAATCCTGGTGACAAGCTCTATCTGGGTGTTCTATTTTGGAGCATTTCTAAGCACTTTCATTTTTTTAGCTAAATACTAAGCCTCTGATCATTAGTGGATGCCATCCCTACCTTAGTGGATCTGTAACCTCCATCTCTCATCTCCTCTTACCATTATCTAGTCTATAAATTCAAAAGACTCTCATGAGGAAGGTGTTTGTCTTTTTACTCTTCAACTATACCCTCATGCTGCCAGAATATCCATTGGAGACCTTATGATTGCAAGGTTGGATTAAGGATCATTGGGAGGATGCTTAGACATCAAGGCTTGGTTGTAACCCTATCCTTTTCTTCATTCTTATTACAAATACATATTTATTTCCCACACTCATTTGTTATGATGATTATTATGAAATTCCTTGATTATTTGTATGGATTTTGTTAAGTCATTTGTGTATCATATGCTTTGATCATTTTTATGTTTCTTTCTTTGCAAATATATTATTAGAGAATTGAGAATGAGATTGAAGGCTACAATAAACACCAACGACCAATATAAAGCATTTCAAAAAATGTATGAACCATTCATCCAATTTAAATATATGCTTTTATAGTAATCTAGGGAATGTTTCTATGCATTTGTTTGTTATGTTCTAGACTTGGTTTCTATGTATAGGGAGATTTGTCTTCTCAGCAAGGCACAATTTTTCCACCAAACAAATAAATTACGAAAACAAAATTTAGAACACATGAAGGAAATTATGATTTTTTGGTCATGCCATTTGTACTTATTAATGCATCTTCAACATTACATAGATTGGTTAATTATGTTTTCAAACCCTTAGAAAATTTATGGTAGTATTTTTTGATGACATACTAATATATATCAAATCTTGCGAAGAGCATGACAACATGTTGACATAGTCTTAACATTATTGGAAGAGCAACAACTATATGCAAATCCTTCCAAGTTTTCATTTGATGTTCAAGAAGTGGAATATTTGGGTAAATATTATATCCCATGAAGGTGTTAAAGTGTACCCTGGAAAAACCAAAGCTATGAGGGAATTTCCAATCTCCAAGACATTAAATAAGGTCAAAGGATTTTTAGGATTGACAGGATATTACCACACATTTTTCAAGAATTATGGTCAAATTTTAATACATATAAAAAAATTATTAAAGAAGGAAGAATTTTATTGGATTAAATAAGCAATGAAAGCTTCTATTATGTGCAACACCTATCCTACCCAATCTTGTTTCACGAAAAAATTCATTATGAAGTGCGATGCTTTAGGCCATGAAATTGGAGTTGTTTTGATGGAACAAGAATGGAAAATTTCCTTTGAAGGTAACAAATTTAAAGGAAGCAAATTATGCAGACCCATCTATGAAAAATAAACATTGGCCATACTATATATCGTTAAGGAATGATATCCATACCTAATAGGAAGATGCTTGAAAGTGCAAATAGGTCATGATAGTTTTAAGTACTTCTTGGAATAAAGAATATTTTCAAAAGATTAAAATGAATGGGTTAAAAATATGCTAGGTTATGAATTTGAAATTATCTATAAAAGGGAAAAAAAATTATTGTGTTAGATGCATTCTCAAGGGAAGATGAAGACACAAAGGGTTTTCTATGCACTATTTCCATTCCACAATATGAATGGGTGGAAGATGCAGTGATAGAATGGAGGAAATATGAAATGACATGCAAAATAATTTAGCAACTATAGGACCACCCCAAGATACCAGAAAAAATTATGTGGAGGATGATTTGTAGTGGTGTTATGTAAGAATTCTTAACTCAAACTCAAACACAATGGCCTTTCAAAATTACACACTTGTCCTATATGAGGACATTTAGGGTCGTTGAAGACACATTGTAGGATCAATAAAGAGTGTTATGGGAAGGTATTTAAGTAAATATACTACACAAGCTTGTGGTTAAATATAAGGTATTTCAAATAGAATAAAGGAGAAGCAATCAAGACCCCATGGCTCCTACAAACCATTAGCCATAGCGATCCACTGATGGGAAGTAGTTTCAATGACTTTTATTATAGGTTTAAACAAATATGAAGGAAATAATATCATTATGGTAGTGGTAGATTGAATGAAAAGGTATGCAATTTTTTTCTCTCTTTCTCATCCTTATAAAGAAAATATAACCACAAAAGCATTCATGGAAATAGGCCAAAAGCTACATGGAACACCAAAGATTATTGTGAGTGATAGAGATCCAATTTTCAATAGAAATATTTGAATTTCAAGTAAGCATTTAGAAGGATATATACTGTAATATCCCAAGTTGGAAATAGCAGCAATATAAGACATAATAATGTAAAACACAGAAAATATGATCATGACATGGGAGGGATCAATATGCAGCTATCATTTTATTAATATATTAGTAAAAATATACAAAAATATCTTGAGGGACAAGCCACTCAAGAAAAAATAACAATCCTCCAATGATCATAACAATCAGCACATGAGTTGCTGCAACCGTATAGAATGTCGGAAAGCAGTGACAATGCTATCTATATCAGTGTAGCTACTGCTATAAACATAAATTGATGGAATATGGCTGATAGAAACAAAATAAATTCCGAAGAAAGAATATGTGGGCTCTAATACATGATTTCTAGCCAACCCGGAAAATATTTCTAGAAATACTGAGAAATGTACAATGTGACAAATAACCTGTTAGCCACCTATAATATTTGTTATAGCAAAAGGTGGCTAAGACTTTTTGGAGCCTTCAAGGAACAAATTTTATTACTAAAAAGTGTTGGCTCTTGAAGTCTCTTTAAGGCCTCATGCCTCTGTCCCAAATCTTCATTGCTGTTCCTATTTTATATTCAAAAAATTCTGCTAATTTCATGAGAAAAGACTGCTGAAAAACCATTATTTCCCCCTCCCCCTCTTCCAAAATTAACCTTCATTTGTTCCCATTTTTTCTCCATAAAACTCCTTTGTTTTCATGATTTCTCTTCTTCCCTTCATGAAAATCACTCTCACAAGGTTAAAAGCTCACTTTTTAACCTTACCGAAACCATCAAATTCCATTGAAAAACTCTGAAAAATTCATAAAAAACAAGTTTTATTTACTATGGACCTAAGCCCCTTAGACTAAGTCTAACCCTTCCCCCATGCCCACCACCACAGAGCAGGAAACGCTAAACCTGTCTGAAACGCTTGTATACGCATCAGAAAGTTTCAAGTTTGCAAGTCTTTTTCCCATGTTAAAAATTTAAATGCGATTAAGCTTTGTATTGAAAAACCCGTCTGATTAGCAGTGCTTAAGCTTAGATCACATTGTTTACCATATATCCGTTAGGCCCCTTATTAGTAACAAATAAATATTTCTTCCTGACGTTCTTTTCCTTTGTAAAACCCAAAAACCCACTTTTCTAAAGTTTGGTCTAAAAAACCAAAGTCACGTGTTAAATATTTCAATGGGTAGATTGAAAGACCGATCACGCAATCGCAATCGGAGAAATTTCAATGGGTTGATCGAAAAGACCCACATCAAAATTTCCGATGCGATTGGGTCTTATATATGTTAAACTCCCCCTCGCTTTTTTTTTCATATGACTTTCCCCTTGGACCAAGCGTCGAAGTCCCGAAGCACTCAATCGCATCACAATATTTCAAATGGGTTGATTGAAAGACCAACCCGAGGCTCCGATTGCGATTGGCTCCTTTGTTTTATATACGCCCCGGGCATATAACATTTCATATATCCAACGGCCCCGCAGTCGGGTGCCTCGCCACTTTATATAAATATTCCGCCCCGATCCATAAAAAACCTTTGTTTTTATTTTTAACTTTGGGTTTTATATATTATAAGGGTTTTTTCCACCGGTTCATTTCAAAGCTAATCCCCGCCGTTGATCAATAGCCGATCAAAGAAACATCATTCAATCGCATCGCATGTCTCAAATCGCATCGCATTTCTTAAATCACATCACATTTCTCAATCGCTGCATTTGTTTGTCCACCCCTGATTTCCGAATCCCCCGATTCATTATCCATCGTTGATATCGTCCTTAGATCAATGGCCATCGCTTAATCGCCTCTGCCCTCCCAATTGCGCAATTACATCAGAGATTTTCATTGCACCCCTTTTCTCCTCCCGCCGATTGCAATCCCCTGATTAGATCTGGATCGTCCACATGTCCAGATCCAATGGCCATGCTCCTCCCCGCAACCTTCTAAGAATTTTAACCCAAAAACGTAGGGTTTCTTAATAAGTTTGTGTTTTCGCAGGTGTTTCAATGGTTTTTTCATTATAAATGAAGAAAATCCGAGGGCTGAGAATGACGATTCTCATGCCCTCGATTTATTAAAAAGAAGCCATCCATGGGTTGTTTCTCCACGTTTCATCAATGCTTCATAGTCATGGATGCCTTTAAAAGCCCAACGCGGCCCTGCACATCGACAAGACACTGTTTTATTGAAAACACATTTAAAAGAGTATCAGTGATGGAAAACAGAGCACGACAGAGTAGAAGATTGAAGACAAATTTGGGAATTACGGCTAAGAATGATTATCAAAAGCCTAATTCCCTGAATTAAAACACAATTAAAGGAATATCATAAGTGTTTAATAGACAGAAGGCCTCCACCGCCACATTTGAGGCGAATTGATTCATCCCAGCTACCACAGAGCCACTTGTTGCCTCAAATCATTCAAACAGAGGCTGAACTTATTGCAGAATTAGATATTTCGCCTTAGCGCAGCCAGGGAGTTACTTCTGCAAGGAAATAAATGCAGAAATATTTGTAGAGTTACTCCAAACATTACATAGAGCCTCGAAGTCAAACAAAAGCTCCCACTGAGTTTTATTCATAAATGTAAAACATTTAATACAACAATCCACCTGTAAACTTCTTCATCGAGTCCCTAAAAAGGCCAAGAAGTCTTGAATCTGTATTAATTTCCTTGAGAGATCTTTTATCAGATCTCCCCTCCTCATCCTTCTATAAATACTTCTATAGAAGATGAGAAATTGTTGGTTGCAGAACTTTGAAATACATCTGAGCTTAAACTTTTGACTGTAAATAGTGTTCACTGGCCCTTGGAGCTCTGCTTGTGATAGATTAGTTAGGCTGAATAGTGAAGATGATTGCTGAACTGAAACATTGGACTTGAAGACTGTAACTAGTTTGACATCAATAACAAGCTGTTTCTTAGGATCCTGGTCTATATTGCTGGTGAAGTGCCCCTTTCTTTGTTATTGTTTTTCCTTCTATGTATGTCATATTGTCCACTTTTCTTTGATAAAGAACAACATTTATAGAGTTAGGACCTACTGTATATCAGTAACCTTCTCTGACTGATAAGCTTTATCTCAATTTTTTCCTCCAAATTGTTTATTTAAGAATGATTTAATACAGTTAAGCAATTAGGAATGCTGGAGTTCCCTCGTCCTACTGTTTGCCTTAAAACATTGTTCTTGAAAGTTATTTTCATTATTTGATTATTAAAGTTAGACTAGAAAAGTGATGGTTTTCCCTGTTTCTAGCTTCTATTCTCCAAAGGAAGATTTTGAAAGTTTCCCTTGGTGTTGACTGAAAGCAGACTAGGTTTAAAAGTAATTTATTTGATCTTAAGTTACACTTTGTTTCTCTTATGTGTTTTCATACTTTCTGAAGGTAATTATGTGGATTACTGGATTGTTTGTCAATTAAGCTGCTTTAATACAAACCTGCCCAAGAATTCAATGGTTAGCCCTGCACTTGGTTCGTTTTAAACAGTTACTTAAGAGGATTTTCTTGTTTGGACTGACTATAAATCCCTTGTGAAATTATTATCAGTTTCCTCCCCTCCAACACTTTATTGTTTCCACCCCATCGCTCTAATCTCAATAATCTTGTGACATAGATGACTTGCCCCTTGGATCACTCTTGATGTTGTTGCTCAATTAAAGCCCTGTTATGACTCCATAGCCCAATGGACTAAAAACTAGCGTTATATCTATCTTTTTAGCCATAGCGGTTCTATCCACTTGCAACTTCTCACCTTTGAAACTTTTTGCACTTAGAACTTTCTCCTCAAAATAATAATCATGCTCAATCATGAAAAAACCAAAACAAACCCTTGGCCTTCATAAATAGCCTAAAATCATTACCCCAAACTTCAAAGACAAATCCATCTTTGTACTTATTGGAGAGATCCCTCTCTGGATTCAGGAGGGCTAGATCCTAGAATCCCAAAGTTGGTTGAAACGATGTTGTTTCTGCAGTTTTAGTCTCACCAATCTGCTAAAATTACAGATTCCTAACATTTCTGGCGACTCCGATGGGGAATTTTTGAGTTCATAGTTACTTGGCCAACTTTTATAGACTCTTTAGTTTTCCATACAACCATAGAAACTCAGAAAAACCTAAAAATATTTCAGATTGGTGTCCAATAAACATGGTGGTGGACCATAAAACCTTTTACCTCCTTAGGGGATAAAAAATTCCACTTGGCGACTCCACAGTCCTGAACAGACCTTAAGACTCCACTGGGAAGAACCCTTATCATTGTAATACAATTAAACTCAGTCAGAAGATTGTAGGATTAAAATTGTAAAATAGACTAGTTAACCTCTCAAAGATTGTTATACCTTGTTGAACTTGTCTTGTTTGTTTGGGTCTGAAAAACATATCATAGTGGCTCCTAGAAATATTCACACTAGAGCCCATCCTGACCCTGATCCACCTGAAGTAGTTGATAACTTAGAAGGTATCCTTAGGAAGTCTCATAAGATAAAATTATCAACTGTTTTCAGATCACCCTTGAGAGCTAATTAAGTTCCTGAAAATCTTGCAGCTCCACAAGAAATACATGGTGGTAGACCATAAAAACTTTTACCTCTGAAATGAGCTAAAATTTTCCACCTGGCGACTCCACACTCTGAAACTCCCAGAAGACCAAATGACTCCACTGGTAGAAGACCCTGAACTGATTAACCAGACACAGTGACCTCTTTCTTGATTTACAAACATGATTCCAAGAATACAACGAAGATATGCCCCAATGAGTAGAGATCATATCCCTGGGTTTCCACATAAGATGCCCCAGGTGAATTGGGATGACAACCTGCCTGTTTTTCAAGGTGAAAAATTTGATGACCCTTTGTTACATCTTATCAAATTTCACATACATGTATGGAGGTTGAAAGTTGAATGGCATGAAGACTACCTAATGAAAATGTTCATGTTAACATTAGAAGGAAAATCTAGGGATTGGTATGAATGCTTAAGATCTAGTAGTTTGTTTTCTTTAAGAGACCTTGAATATGTGTTCTATGAGAACTATAAACGAAACACTACATCATTATCATTGGGTGCAATATATTATGATCCATCACAAAACATCACTCAACACATTATAGATAATGAGGAAGCTTTGGAAGAGATGCATCCTGAAGACCTTTTAACAACCATTCATGAGTTTAATCTCATATTGAAAATTTTTAAGAACATAGATGGATCAGTTGAGGAAGAGATGACCCAAGAAATAAAGAACATCCCTCAAGATATCCCTGGAAACTCAGATATTGATTCATCATCCATTATAGCTGAGGCTCAAAAAGACATTCAGCCTCAAAATCAGTCTTCACAAGAGACAAAGAACTGTTGTACTTCTGTTCAAAGGGACATGGAAACATCTTCCCCTTTGAAAGAGAAGGAAATAGATCAGACTATTTATAAACAGTCAGCCTCTGAAATTTTCTGCAAAACAAACACTCTTGCCCATTTACATAGAGAACTTTGTTGTACAGATTTAGAAAGTTCTTTTGTAAATCAGAATGAAGAAGGACCTGATGATAACCCAGTATGTTTGATTGGTAGTATAACTTATATTCGTGATTCTCCTAACTTTGATCTATCTAGTGATGATGTTTCCCAAAAAAAAGTTAATTTTGCAGGATCATCATTAGCAGATTCATCGGAGGAAGATCAGTTCCTTCAAAGAAGTAATGAGCCAGTGCAGACTATTTATGATACTGATGATAAAAATTTTCAAAGTCTAGAAGCGAGTGAAGATTCATTGGATCTTTGCTTTGTTTCATTTCAGATCATCAGTAATAGTTTCCATGTGATTGGGGATCAACAGTCTTTCAGCTCAAAGGATGAGGAGGAAAGAAATGAAGAATTTTTTGGGCAGGTGGAAATCAAGGAGCTTTCTCTTGAAAAAGAGGAAGCAATTAAACTTACCCTTGCTCAAGAATATAATAACCTCCTCATAGAGTACAGTCCACTAAACCAGAGCATACTAGGGCTACAAGAGGACAACACTGCCAAATATGATGAGTCCTCCAGTTCAGATGATGATAAAGAAGAGGGAGAGAAACAAATACCAGACTATCCTACTGTGGATATACCATCTTCCCAAGAAGATACTTCTCTCTTAATTAATTTCAAAATGTCATCCAAAGAACCAGAATGTATATTAGAAGCAAGCATATGTTTAGAGAAAGAAAACATTTCACTGTTTTCTATTGTGCAGGTTAAGGATGATGATGCTTCCAAACAACTTTCTGAAGATATGCTCCTCAAAGCTGAAGTCTTGGAAGCAGACAATCTACCAGACATGGAGGGCCAAAAAGAAGAGAATCTTCATATTTTCTTTGTTGATCCTATGGAAGAGTGTGTGGAAATCCCAACTGGCTCAAATTATCAAGAAGTGATCCTTTGCAAGAGCCAGAGACATGAAAAGCTTTCACCTTCTGTGATAGCCTTGATATTGAAGGTTAATCTTCAATATGTTCTATGGGTACCTCTGACAAGCATCCAGAGTTTCTACTTCTTCTTGACATTACTCAGCTGGCTGCATTGGCATTTTTGTATCATATGATAAATGTAAATAATTCATGTTTAGAATAGGTTAGATAGGAATGTCAATAAAGCTCAGTTCTGAGCATGTAGGTAGTTGTTGTTTTCTGCTTTGAAGAAAAATCAAAATAAAAAATACAAAAGAAAAGAAAAAGAAAAGAGGGCAAATTGTCAAAACAAGAAAGGTATAGCCCCATACCAAAAAAGAGAAAAAAATTCTGAAAGTGTGCAAGCTCAAATGCCACTCCTGAATAACACACTTCTAGTTAGTCAAACTATCTAATATTGACTAATTAGCTTTAAATTTTATGCTGATAGGATAGTGAAATCGATTTGCCAAACTGTTTAATCTTGGCTTATCCGTAGATAGTTTAGGATAGAACTTGAGGTTCAAACATGATCAAAATCTGAACCTAAGTTTCCAAAGAGAAAATGACTCAAATATGTTATATTATCTTGAGTCAAAAATATGTAAATCTGGTTCTAATTAGCTCAAAATCTGAACCAAAGAGCAAGGAAGAAACAACTCACATAAGAGTCAAAACAGAGCTGTAAAAAGAGAAGGCCATGATAAGAAACTTTCAGATCTTAAGCCTTCCGTTTTTGTTTTAAATTTTCTGCAAAATAAATGTCTTTGTGCAGCTTGTTTTTATGCCATAGATCACAACAAGTCAAACAATTTAATCTTGACTTGACTTTTTTTAAATTTATGTTTTAGAATTTAGAGAATAAAAATCTGTTGGACAGTTTAATCCCAATAGATTAGTAGATTAGCTAGAGAATCATCTGAACTCCACTGTTTAATCTGAGTTCAGGGAGAAATAAGGAGTAGAAATAGATTAGATTTACTGCTTTCAAAAATAATAAAATGTTTTGAAAAGAGTTTTCCAATCCAAGTGCACTCTAATGAAGAAAAAATGCTAGATCAGTAGGATTGAGTAGGTAGAAAGTTTGTATTGATGAAGGTCCATTGTTTTCATAGCTGCTAATATTTTTTCAAAGAAGATCATCCCAGCAAAGGAAGGGCAGCCCAATGGATCAGGCACAGGTAAGCCTCCCAGAGAATACAATGGATCAGGCACGAGTCAGCCTCCCAGAGAATGCAGGTCTGAAATTCTTGATGCCTTCAAGAAGGCACCATCCCCAAGTGGAGCCACTGTTAGCCACCTATAATATTTGTTATAGCAAAAGGTGGCTAAGAATTTTTGGAGGCTTCAAGGAACAAATTTTATTACTAAAAAGTGTTGGCTCTTGAAGTCTCTTTAAGGCCTGATGCCTCTGTCCCAAATCTTCATTGCTGTTCCTATTTTATATTCAGAAAATTCTGCTAATTTCATGAGAAAAGACTGCTGAAAAACCATTATTTCCCCCTCCCCCTCTTCCAAAATTAACCTTCATTTGTTCCCCTTTTTTCTCCATAAAAATCCTTTTTTTTCATGATTTCTCTTCTTCCCTTCATGAAAATCACTCTCACAAGGTTAAAAAATCACTTTTTAACCTTACCGAAACCATCAAATTCCATTGAAAAACTCTAAAAAATTCATAAAAAACAAGTTTTATTTAATATGGACCTAAGCCCCCTTGGGCTAAGTCCTAACCACTTCCCCCCACATGCCCACCACCCTGGAACCCAAGCGCTAAACCTATCCGGCGCTTATCGCATCAGAAAGTTTCAAGTGCGCAAGTGTTTCCCATGTTCCGAAGTTTCCGATGCGATTAAGCTTTATATTGAAAAACCCCGATGCGATTAGCCCGTGCTTAAAAACCCCTGATCACATTATTTTACCATATATCCCGTGGGCCCACCTTCGGCCCTTAAACCTTGTAAATATTTCTTCCCCGGCGTTCTTTTCCTTTGAAAAACCAAAAAACCCATTTTTCCAAAGTTTGATTTAAAAAGTTAAAATCACGTGCTAAATATAAATGGTTAGATTGAAAAGAGCCAATCGCACAAATCACATCGGAGAAATCCAATGGGTTGATTAAAAAGACCTGCATCAAACTTTCCAATGCGATTGGGTCTTATATATGTTAAACTCCCCCTCCCTTTTGTTTCATATGACTTTCCCCCGGGACCAAGCGTCGAAGTCCCGAAGCGCTCAATCGCAATGCAATATTTCAAATGGGTTGATTGAAAGACTAGCCCGAGGCTCCAATTGCGATTGGCTCCTTTTGAATATATAAAGCCCCGGGCCCATTGTATTTCATATATCCAACGGCCCCGCAGTCGGGCGCCTATCCACCTTATATAAATATTCCGCCCCGATCCATAAAAAACCTTTGTTTTTATTTTTAACTTTGGGTTTTATATATTATAAGGGTTTTTTTCCGCCGATTCGTTTCAAAGCTAATCCCCGCCGTTGATCAATAGCTGATCAAATGACCAGCGTTCAATCGCATCGCATGTCTCAAATCGCATCACATTTCTTAAATCGCATCGCATTTCTCAATCGCTACATTTGTTTGTCCACCCCCAATTGCCGAATCCCCCGATTCATTCTCCACTGTTGATATCGTCCTTAGATCAACGGCCATCGCTTAATCGCCTCTGCCCTCCCGATCGCGCAATCGCATCGGAGATTTTCATTGCACCCCTTTTCTCCTCCCGCCGATTGCAATCCCCCGATTAGACCTGGACCGTCCACGTGTCCAGATCCAACAACCACGCTCCTCCCTGCATCCTTCTAAGCAGTTTAACCCAAAAACACAGGATTTCTTAATAAGTTTGTGTTTTCGCAGGTGTTTCAATGGTTTTTTCATTATAAATGAAGAAAAGCCGAGGCCTGAGAATGACGATTCTCATGCCCTCGATTTATTAAAAAGAAGCCATCCACGGGTTGTTTCTCCACGTTTCATCAATGCTTCATAGGAATTGATGCCTTTAAAAGCCCAGCGCGGCCTTGCACATCGACAAGACACTGTTTTATTGAAAACACAGTTAAAAGAGTATCAGTGATGGAAAACAGAGCACAGCAAAGTAGAAGATTGAAGACAAATTTGGGAATTACGGCTAAGAATGATTATCAAAAGCCTAATTCCCTGAATTAAAACACAATTAAAGGAATATCATAAGTGTTTAATAGACAGAAGGCCTCCACCGCCACATTTGAGGCGAATTGATTCCTCCTAGCTACCACAGAGCCACCTGTTGCCTCAAAGCATTCAAACAGAGGCTGAACTTATTGCAGAATCAGATATTTCGCCTCAGCGCAGCCAGGGAGTTACTTTTGCAAGGAAATAAATGCAGAAATATCTGCAGAGTTACTCCAAACATTACATAGAGCCTCGAAGTAAAACAAAAGCTCCCACCGAGTTTTATTCATAAATGTAAAACAGTTAATACAACAATCCACCTGTAAACTTCTTCATCGAGCCCCTAAAAAGGCCAAGAAGTCTTGAATCTGTATTAATTGCCTTGAGAGATATTTTATCAGATCTCACCTCCTCATCCTTCTATAAATACTTCTGTAGAAGATGAGAAATTTTTGGTTGCAGAACTTTTAAATACATCTAAGCTTAAACTTCTGACTGTAAATAGTGTTCACTGGCCCTTGGAGCTCTGCTTGTGATAGATTAGTTAGGCTGAATAGTGAAGATGATTGTTGAACTGAAACATTGGACTTGAAGACTGTAACTGGTTTGACATCAATAACAAGCTGTTTCTTGGGATCCTGGTCTATATTGCTGGTGATGTGCCCCTTTCATTGTTATTGTTTTTCCTTCTATGTATGTCATATTGTCCACTTTTCTCTGATAAAGAACAAAATTTATAGAGTTAGGACCTACTTTATATCAATAACCTTCTCTGACTGATAAGCTTTATCTCAATGTTTTCCTCCAAATTGTTTATTCAAGAATGATTTAATACAGTTAAGCAGTTAGGAATGCTGGAGTTCCCTCGTCCTACTATTTGCCTTAAAACATTGTTCTTCAAAGTTATTTTCCTTATTTTCTTGTTAAAGTTAGACTAGAAAAGTTATGGTTTGCCCTGTTTCTAGCTTCTATTCTCCAAAGGCAGACTCTGAAAGTTTCCCTTGGTGTTGACTGAAAGCAGACTAGGTTTAAAAGTACTTTATCTGATCTTAAGTTACACTTTGTTTCTCTTATGTGTTTTCATACTTTCTGAAGGTAATTATGTGGATTACTGGATTGTTTGTCAATTAAGCTACTTTAATACAAACCTGCCCAAGAAGTCAATGGTTAGCCCTGCACTTGGTTGGTTTTAAATAGTTACTTAAGAGGCTTTTCTTGTTTGGACTGAATATAAATCCCTTGTGAAATTATTATCAGTTTCCTCCCCTCCAACACTTTATTGTTTCCACCCCATCGCTCTAATCTCAATAATCTTGTGACATAGATGACTTGCCCCTTGGATCACTCTTGATTTTGTTGTTCAATTAAAGCCCTATTATGACTCCATAGCCCAATGGACTAAAAACCAGCGTTATATCTATCTTTTTAGCCATAGCTGTTCTATCCACTTGCAACTTCTCACCTTTGAAACTTTTTGCACTTAGAACTTTCTCCTCAAAATAATAATCATGCTCAATCATCCAAAAACCAAAACAAACCCTTGGCCTTCATAACTAGCCTAAAATCATTACCCCAAACTTCAAAGACAAATCCATCTTTGTAGTTATTGGAGAGATCCCTCTCCAGATTCAGGAGGGCTAGATCCTAGAATCCCAAAGTTGGTTGAAACGATGTTGTTTCTGTAGTTTTAGTCTCACCAATCTGCTAAAATTACAGATTCCTAACATAACCTTGGGGTTAAGATGTCACTGCAAACTGGATCTGAATACAATGGGGCTATAACAGATCTAAAATGATTATGTCCTCCTCCAATGGTATTTATAAATAGAAGATTGATCCCTCTACTCAGAAATAGACCCTCCTGATGAGCTCAATGAACCCTCCCAGCAATTTCCTCCAAAAATAACGCAGTTCAGAATTGTGACTGCACTGTCAGGGATGGTGGATGGTTGGCCTGATGCCAAAGATGTGGAAATATGCCTAGGATCCCTCCTTTCTGATACTCCAATGGATAAGCTACCTCTCCACTAAAAAACAAGCTCAGAAATAGCTCTATGTGATCCTCCTTTGCTGCACCCTACAACACAACCCAGATCTAAACAAAAACTACGCTGTAGCTGAAGGAGGTATCTTGGCCAGAATTCCGGAATGAGGAAATGAAACCCAAAGAACCTATCCTTCCCTGAGGATGAGGTAGGGATTCCTGATCAGGAACACCCTTGTGCTAAACAGCAAGAGGAAGCAAAGTCTAAACAGACCAATATCAATAATAATATAAAACATGAATAACAATGGTTGTTATCCCCTCCATATATAACATGAGAACCTCCTCACATTAGGTCCCATCCATATTTTCCACCAAGCTCATGCAAGTTTTCCTCCACCAAAACTGTGCCGTCTCATCATAAAGGCCACTTCTCCATGACAACGCTGTTGATTTGGTCAAAGTTGACTGAATCAACATGATCCAGTCTCTGTTTACACCCAAAGGTGCTTAATCCAGCTGCTTATTCTTCCTCCTTTCACATTGGGAGTGTTATTATTCCTTCAAAAGGGGGTTTATGAGTCTCCCCACTCATTTATTCACCTACTTAGTGATAAATCAACTATAATATTCCATTTAGATGAAGGCTAAATTTTTGGAATATTATAGTCCTCCCCTCCAAAATGTTGCTTGTCCTCAAGCAACTATAAAGGTGGAGAAAAATTCCTCCCTTCCTCTTCTTGTGGCCTCCTCATCAATATTTCCCACCACATCTCAACATAATATACAATAAATTTGCCCTCCAATGGTTCCTCCCAAGTATGTAAAACCAAATGGTGTACATCATGAGAAAGTGGAAGGTGTAAGTGGAAACCTTCTTGTTTTCCAATGGCCTCCTCAAGGTAGGAGTGATGATAAACATAGGGAATCTCATCCCCAATGAGAGTCTCCCATACCCATGCTATCATCCAAATGAAGTGAGCCATTCGAGGTAGCTCATCAAAAGAATCTTCAACCCCTGGTCTATGTAATGTGTTGGGGCTGCATGGAGAGTTTAGATTTTCCCATACAAGTTGTTTCTCTCTCCATTTGTGGCAATTATGGGGTTGTTTCTGATATTGGGCTGAAATTTCATGGCCTCCAAAAATGGCCCAAGTTACCCCACCAAAAAAATCAGCCATGAAGTGCCTCCTCCAAGAACTCAAGTTCTCCAAATGGATTCTCCCATATGAAGAAAAGAGATGTAGTATGGCAATCATGGTTTTCCCATTGTTTCTCCTAAAAAATAAAACATGTAAAGTAGGGAGAATCATACTCCCAATGGGAACCTCCAACTCTTGTCCCACTCTCCAAACAAAGCTCCCCATGAATATAAAAATATCAACAATATATGGAAGAAAAAACCAATGAAAACAAGCTACCATATGACAACCGGAAAGTGGATCATAGTTCCACACATGGAACCAGTGTGATGCATCCCTTACCTGCCTCAAAAAAAAGAATAACAAGTGCCCTCCCAACCACTTTTTTTCTGCCACAATCATCCTACAAGAGAGGATAATGAAAATAAAATGTGGTGCCAATGGTGCACACCAAGAATCATGTGGCCTCCCCCACAAACCACCAATAGAACAACCAACCTCAATGCTAAAATTGGCCTTAAGTACATCATAAGATAATGTGTAAGAAGGGATAATCATCCTTGGTACAACATGCTTCTCACATAAGGTAAAGAAGTACAAATAATAATGCAAAATTGTACCTTCTCTACCATGTACTTTGGACCTTGAGCTGAAATGGCTCAACTGAAAATTCTCCCTCACCCCCAATGAGTAGGGAAGTGGCTGTGACATCCTCTCTATCACCATCTGGGTTATACATCTCTCCATATGTTGAAATATATCATGCTGGATGCCCTCCCAAGTGAACTCCTCCATCAAAGAATGAAATGCATCAAAGTGCATGGAAAGAAAATCCACATGTGCTGCATGTAGTAGCTTCCTATTGAGCTTAGAAAATCTAGTCAAGAAGACTCTGCCACAAGAATAGATGACCTATCCAACCACCATGTATCTATCATCTCACTCCTGGTCACCTAGAATCATGTAAGCACCAAGATCCTTGGAGTACTCTACCAAGAGTTAAGACCTCCAATATGGATCAATCCTCCTAAGAGACAATGCTGAAGATCTAAAATATGAAGCCCCCCACATGCTGTTTTCTTCTCCTTTGACATCCCTCATGCCAAAGTCATCCTCCAAAATGCTGCCATGCCCATCATGCAACTGCTCCGTCTCAAATAGAAATGGTGACTTTTGGAAGTTGGCCTCCCATGAGAAGCTACCATCCAAAAAGAATCTCCTGATCTTGGCCAATGTAAGCATGAGTGGCCTCCATCTACTCCAGTGTATTGAGGATTCATTCCTCAAAGGAAGTACCCTCTGTTTCTCAAAATCCATGGAGCAGCTCCCTCGCACCATGAAGGTGCCATCCCCCATCACTACAACAACTTCTATCGGTGCAGTATATGTAGTGAGAGTGGGTGATGTTGAAAATGGGAGAATGTCTCTCCCCTCCTTGAGTCTATCCCAAACTCTCTGCACTGTACTGGACTCCTCCAAGATCTTCACCCCTCCGGAATCTAAAAGTGGTGAACCAAATAGCAATATGTCTCTCACCAACTCTAGATCTAGTGGCCTCCCAGGTTGAATGCCCCCATGTAATGAGACATCAAAATATGGAGTGGACTGTATATATGAGTGGAATGATTTGTACTTCTATTTACTGCACAATACAATCTCCTTATTTTGTGCAGAAACCCCCTGAAATAGATAAGGGTGAATCATCCCTTGATTTTGATCCTTCCTTTCTTCCCCTTCCATCTCACAATCCACAAAAACTGATGCATGCTGCTCCAGAATTTTGTTTTGGCTCCCACATGTGGAATCATTTGGAACTTCTTGCAAAGACATAAGGGCTCGTCTAATGGAAGCAAGGGCCCCCTTCCCATTTCCATGTGGTGATGGATCTTCTCCTGATGGTGCAACATTGTTAGCTCTTCTTTGCTCATCCTCTTCATCAATATTTGAGAATGCCTCATCATCATGAGAGACCATTGATCTTGGTATTCTCTTGAAGGAGGAACCTCCATGTCTTCATCTACAGAAGAGGGCTCCTCAAGAAGTGGGGATCTTGCCTTTGGAAAGGTGTCATGTATGTTCCTATCCCCTTCAACAAAATTATGGAGTGGAGTTGGCAAAATGATTCTCTCCAACTCATGCAAGGTTTTGAGTTTTTGGGTTCAACAAGAGATGTTTTACAATGTTTAAGATAAAATCTCCTCACTAATTTCTTAGTGAACCTTGCATAAGTGTTTACAGTTGCATGATAAAATGAAGCAAAACTATAAAACCACCAATCATGGGCCATACCTTTGAGGTGCAGCGCTGCTACTCTAATGACCTCCTTTTCTAAAACTTGGTGTAGCTGGAAATAGGAATCTAGCTTCTCCACCCAAGATTTGGCTGTGCACTTTGCTGATCCATCAAAGTTAGATATAAATATCCTACCTCTCTTGCTTCTATTATGGTTGCTGGATCTTCTATCTTCCTTGAGTTGCCAAAACCCTTAGAAGTCCAAGTGCTCTTTGAATCTCCGTGATTGAGACTCATACTCTTGAAGATAGTCACTCAAGGTCTCCTCCCTTGGTGCATCTTCCTCCTCCATCCTTATTGCAGTGAATGTGGGCCATAAACTGCGCTAAAGATCTGCATGTGTGGTTAAATTCTCATACCCATCATGTGAAAATCTAGGGCTTTCTTCCCTTTCAAACCCTCTTGTAATTTTCCTACACTTCTCCCCTTTCATCTCCTTGAGATCTTCTTTGATATTTTTCATAGTTTGGAAAAGAAGCTGGGAGATCCTCTCTTCCTTCATTTCTCCAAATAATGGAGTCATGCCTTTGTTTATTCTGTACAACTTCTCTTTTATGTGAGAATAATATTCTCCTTTAAATGGCATAATGTCTTGAATGCACAGGCTCAGTGAACATTATGCTATGATACCACTGTAATATCCCAAATTGGAAATAGCAACAATATTAGACATAATAATGGAAAACATAGAAAATTTGATCATGACATGAGAGGGATCAATATGCAGCCATAATTTTATTAATATATTAGCAACAATATACAAAAAGATCTTGAGGGACAAGCCACTCAAGCAATAAGAACAATCCTCCAATGATCAGAACAATCAACACATCAGTTGTTGCAACTGTATAGAATGCCGGAGACCAGTGAAATCGCTGTATATATCAGTGTAGCTGTTGCTATAAACATACATTGATGGAATATGATTGATAGAAACAAAATAAATGCCCAATAAAGAAGATGTGGGCTCTAATACATGATTTCTAGCCAACCCGGAAAATATTTTTAGAAATAATGAGAAATGTACAATGTGACAAATAACCCTGGGGTTAAGATGTCACTGCAAACTGGATCTGAATACAATGAGGCTATGGCAGATCTGAAATGATGATTTCATCCTCCAATGGTATTTCTAAATAGAATGTTGATCCCTCTACTCAGAAATAGACCCTCCTAATGAGCTCAATGAACCCTCCCAACAATTGCCTCCAAAAATAATGCAGTTCAAAATTGTGACTGCACTGTCAGGGATGGTGGATGGTTGGCCTGATACCAAAGATGTGGAAATATTCCCAAGATCCCTCCTTGATGATACACCAATGGATAGGCTACCTCTCCACTAAAAAACAAGCTCAGAAATAGCTCTATGTGATCCTCCTTTGCTGCACCCTGCAACACAACCCAGCTCTAAATAGAAACTAAGCTGTAGCTGAAGGAGGTAGCTTGGCCAAAATTCCGGAATGAGGAAATGCAACCCAAAGAAACCTCTCCTTCCCTGAGGATGAGGTAGGGATTCCCAATCAGGAACAACCTTGTGCTAAACAACACAACAACCCTGCTAAACAGCAAGAGGAAGCAAAGTATAAATAGACCAATATCAATAATAATCTAAAACATGAATAAAAATGGTTGCTATCCCCTCCATATATAGCATGAGAGCCTCCTCACATTGGGTCCCATCCATATTTGCCACCAAGTTCATGCAAGTTGTCCTCCACCAAAACTGCGTTGTCTCATCATAAAGCCCACTCCTCCATGACAACGTTGTTGATTTGGTCAAAGTTGACTGAATCAACATGATCCAGTCCCTATTCACACCCAAAGGTGCTTAATCCAACTGCGTATTCTTCCTCCTTTCACATTGGGAGTGTTATTATTCCTTCAAAAGGGGGTTTATGAGTCTCCCCACCCATTTATTCACCTACCTAGTGATAAATCAACTATAATATTCCATTTAAATGAAGGCTAAATTTTTGGAATATTACATATACATTTATTGTCATCTAATAAATAAACACAATGGGTCAAATTATTTCCCTTCGCAGAATTGTGTTACAACACATCCTTCTGCAATTCGTAAAAAATGTCCCCATTTATGGAACTTTATGGATATCATCCTCCATCCATCACCTCACACTTGAAAGAGATTGTAAAGGCTTAAGAAATGGAGGACCAAATAGAACACCAAGAAGAGATTCTTAAACTATTG
This sequence comes from Pinus albicaulis, assembly GCA_034641835.2. Lineage (NCBI taxonomy): Eukaryota > Viridiplantae > Streptophyta > Pinopsida > Pinales > Pinaceae > Pinus > Pinus albicaulis. The sequence continues at coordinate 1,468,067,449 of CM076577.1, forward strand.
AAGGACAACTTGGTTATAACAGAAATTAGGATGAAACAATAAGTAGATCAACATTGCGATGAAAGGGACTTTAAGGTGGGGGATTAGGTATTTGTGAGACTACAACCATATAAATAGACGTTGCTCAAGCAAAGAAAGAATGAAAGTAAATTAGCATTGAGGTATTATGGCCCTTATAATGTGTTCAATAAGATTGGAAGTATGGATTACAAATTAGAGTTTCCTCCATATTCATGGCTACATCCAGTCTTCCATGTTTCTTTCTTAAATAATATTATCAATGACATGAAAGGAAAATCATGCTAGAATGATCCAGGTGGATATTGGTGGCCAACCACCTATTCCACTTGGGGCCCCACCATTGTCTCTTTCAGTTTTTCAGTTTCGTCACAACTTACTATTTTTAGCATTTTTTCGGGTCCTGAACTTTAAGAGCCGTTTTGAGGCCCTAAACGACATTTTTTGGGCATCGTTTTTTTGGAAAATCTAATTCCATTTCAAAATTTGCATTCACGATTAGCAGTTGTAGTCCTCAGATAGATCTTTCTAATGATGTATCATGTGTGTCAAACAGAGATAGTATGCCAAAGTTACGACCACGGGAAATTGATGTACCAATTTACCCCGACGGGGCCCATATTCTGGCGTTTCATCTCCTAGGGTTAGGCTTTTGGATGGTCAAGGTTTTCCATTGTTTCTAAATAATATATAGGCCTTCGAGCCTCATTGTAACACATAATTCATAGGCCTGTAGCTGCCACATCTCTTCTCAAAGATAAGCTACCAACACCCTAGCTAGTTTATTTCCATTATGTCTATAAGCAAATTTCAGTTCTTTGATATTAATGAAATGAAGTGTTATTTCCACTGCATATTTGTATTTATAGTTATATGTGCATTCTATTGCGTTCCTGCACAAATCCGGATCATAGAACCATAATCAATATTGGAAATAAGATTAAGCATCTAAGAAATCAAGCAATAATTGAGTACCTCATTGAATGGAAGGACCTACCAATGGAAGAGGCAACATGGGAAGCATTGATGGCAACACTTGATTGAAGGGGAGGGGCATGTTAAGTCCTATATAAGCCTCATGTTAACCCTAAAAGTCCTTATTAATCCATATATTTTGAGTTATTACATTTCTATTGTTATGTCAATTAGAACCTTTCATTATACCATTTTATTACAATTGTACCCTTTATCTTCTATATATTTACTAAGGATACCTAGACATAGGATCTTCAATATTGTCTTTATTATTATATTTATTGCAAAAGGAGGTTTCCTCTTTGAGATGGACTATAATTATTAGTTTCTTATAATTTTTAAGGTACATGGTTCATAACACCTAACTTCTATACTAATATCATTAGTAGTTTCATTGTTAGGCATTGCGATAGTCTTTAACTTATGTCATTATATGTTGGTATACCCACTAAATTATCACGACTATCGGTGGTAGATCCACTACAATATAAGGATCATAATATATAGATGGGTTTGTTATGGTACACCTACTAAATTATCACTAGACCAAACACATAAATTTGACATATAACCATTGCCTTCTCATTAGACTATGACCTAAGCATTGTGAGTGGAACTTTGGCTAGTTGTGGCAGAAGCATTGAATTAGTAGTAAACAATAATCTAATCACTAAGAGTGAGTTTGAGATAATTATGATAGACCCTATTAAGTATTACTATATTTTAGCCTAAGTGTTGAGGGTGGAACCTATGATAATTGAGCTAGAGTTACTAACCTATTAGTATATTTTAATGCAAACATACAAATGAGCCTAGGTTAATCGTGGTAAAACCATCACCTTATCACTATACCATGAGAATGGAACTTAGGATAAGTGTAATAAAATCACTGGCATATCACTATACCACAATGTAAACACTAACCCATCAAATTATAATTGTACCCTAACCAAATCCCTGAGGTTGAACCTACACTGATTGTGGTATACTTAATAATTTATGACTAGATCACAACCCAACCACCCATAGTAGACTTATCACTAAATCATAGTGAAATTAATAAAGTTGAGAGTACATGTAATTCTATAAGACAACCTAACATGTTTTTATGTGCTTGAATTAGATATTGTATATATTTGAGATTTAAATCCAATATTCATTTAGATTAAAGTCCAAGTTGAAAATAGCAAAGCAATCATACAATAATAAAAAAGCACTCCAAAAATATGCGACATGGACTACCCTCTTTTGATACCTTACAATGGAAGCCCATGTGGTCACGAATCTCCAATAATCCATGAAAACTAAAATAAGTTACAACTAAAGTCCTATAAAATTTAAAGACCATAGATTTTCAGCTAATATTTCACAAAATAATTACAATGTAATTTCTTAAATTAAAGTTTTTATATTTTTTAAGTTCAAGTTTACATTGTCAATACTCTATTATAATTAAGCAATGTGTAAAATATTTCCAAAGTTGACACTACACAAAATAATTACAATATATTATATTGAAGTTTTTATAAAAGAACACATTGTCAATACTCTATTATCATTGATATTATGATTAAACAATGTGTAAAAGATTTCAAAGTGAACGCTACACTCTTCATGAGAAAAAAAATTAAAAGGAATGAAATTAAGATGGTATTGCAATTTGCAAAATTGATAATTAAAAACTCTTTATAATAAATAAAAATAAGAAATATAAAAAAATAAAATTTCTTTGCATAGCTGTACCACTCTACTTAACATACTTATGTCCCAACTCCTATGCATGAAGGATAGTCATTATATAATGAACACAGAGAATATCACACGTGTGACATGTAAAGTTCTGGGCAGTGTTTTGCGTTTCTTTTTCCCCACTTGACATATTGTATTTTTAACTCAAATGAAGAGATGCATATATTATACTTCATTAATTCTCATTCATGATTCTCATACAAGTCATGAATGAGGTTATCATAAGATTCAATATACAATACAATATTCAATATACAACTTATGGAACAATCATAACATGATTCTAAAATGACAACCACTGAAAAGTTGAATTGTTTCAAGTAGTTGGGTTTCACACTCTCACAATAAGTAGATCAACATCACGATGAAAGGGACTTTGGGACTTTGAGGTGGGGATTAGGTATTTGTGAGAATAAAACTATATAAATAGGCATTTCTCAAGCAACGAAATAATGAAAATAAATTAGCATGGATGTATTATGGCTGCTATAAGGTGTTTTATAAGATTAGAAGTATGGCTTACAAATTGGAGTTTCCTCCATATTCATGGCTACATCCAGTCTTCCATGTTTATTTATTAAAGAAGGTTATCAATGACATGAAGGGAAAATAATGTTAGAACCAGAATCAATATTGGAAATAAGATTAAGAAGCGAAGAAATCAAGCAATAATTGAGTACCTCATTAAATGGAAGGACCTACCAATGGAAGAGGCAACATGGGAAGTGTGGATGACAACACTTGATTGAAGGGGAGGGGAATATTAAGCCCTATATAAGCCCCACGTTAACCCTAAAAGTCCTTATTAATCCCTATATTTTGAGTTAATACATGTCTATTGTTATGTCATTTAGAACCTTTCATTATACCATTTCATTACAATTGTACCCTTTATCTTCTATATATTTACTAAGGATACTTAGACATGTGATCTTCAAATATTGTCTTTTATATTATATTTATTGTAAAAGGAGGTTTCCTCTTTGAGATGGACTATAATTATTGGTTTCTTATAATTTTTAAGGTGCATGGTTCATAACACCTAACTTTGATACTAATATCATTAGTAGTTACATTGTTAGGCATTGCTGATAGTCTTTAACTTATGGTCATTATATGTTGGTATAACCATTAAATTATCACAACTATTGGTGGTAGATCCACTACAATATAAGGATCATAATATCTAGATGGGTTTGTTATGGTAGACCTACTAACTTATCACTAGACCAAACACATAAATTTGAAATACAACCATTGTCTTCTCATTAGACTGTGACTTAAGCATTGAGAGTGGAACTTGGACTAGTTGTGGTAGAAGCATTGACTTACTAGTAAACACTAATGTAAGCACTAAGAGTGAGTTTGAGTTAATTATGATAGACCCTATTAATTATTACTATATTGTAGCCTAAGTGGTGAGGGTGGAACATATGATAATTGAGCTAGAGTTTTCTAACCTATTAGTAGATTTTAATGCAAACATGCAAATGAGCATAAGTTAATCGTGGTAAAACCATCACCTTATCACTATACCATGAAAATGGAACTTAGGATAAGTGTATCAAACTCACTGGCATATCACTATACCACAATGCAAACACTAACCCATCAAATTACAATTATATCCTAACCAAATCCTTGAAGTTGAACCTACACTGATTGTGGTAGTTAGTAATTTATGACTAGATCACAACTCAACCACCAATAGTAGACTTATCACTAGATCATATTGCAATTAATAAAGTTGAGAGTATATGTAACTGTATAAGGCAACCTAACATGTTTTTATGTGCTCAAGAATTAGTTGAATTAGATATTGTAATTAATCAAGATTTAAACCCAATATTCATTAAGATTAAAATCCAAGTTGAAAAGAACAAAATAGTTATACAATAATAAAGAAGCACTCCAAAAAGATGTGGCATCCAAGAAAGATAAATAAACTACCCTCTTTTAAGACCTTATAATAAAAGTCCATGTGATCACAAATCTCCTATTGTCCATGAAAGCTAAAATAAATTACAACTAATATCCCACAAAATTTAGAGACCCTAAATTCCCAACTAATATTTCACAAAATAATTACAATGTAATTTCTTGAATTAAATTTTTTATAATTTTTTTAAGTTGAAATTTGTATAAAGAAACACATCGTCAATACTCTATTATGATTACTATTATAATTAAACAATGTGTAAAAGATTTCAAAAGTTTACACTAAACAAAATAATTACAATTATTATATTGAAGTTTTTATGAAGGAACACAATGTCAATACTCTATTATGATTGATATTATGATTAAACAATGTGTAAAAGATTTCTAAAGTGAGGGCTACACCTTTAGTGAGGAAACAAGTAAAATGAATAAACAATGTGTAAAAGATTTCTGAAGTGAATGCTACACTCTACATAAGAAAAAAATAAATAAAAGGAATGAAATTAAGATTGTATTGCAATCTGTAAATTGGATAATTAAAAACTCTTTTATCTTAAATAAAAATAAGAAACATTAAAAAAAAAAAAGATTTTGTAATCTTAAAATACTATGATTTTCTTTAATTAAAATCATTAAATATTATTAAAAAGTTTATTTCACAATTTTGATACCTGGTTTTTATATTTTATTATATAAATAATTATATAACAAAATGCATAGCTATGTCCCAACTCCTTGGCTCAAAACCCTCCAAAATGAATGAAGCATAGTCATTATATAATGAACACAGAGAATATCACACGTGTGACATGTAAAGTTGTGCTGTAATCATGTGCATTGGGTTTCTTTTTCCCCACTTGACCTAAATAAATGAGACATATTATATTTTTAACTCGAATGAGGGGATGCATATATTATACTTCATTAATTCTCATACAAGTCATGAATGAGGTTTCAACAACCACCGAAAAGTTGGATTGTTTCAAGGAGTTAGGCGACACACTCTCTTTTTTCCTTTATTTTAAAATTATTATACAAATTTTTTCAAAACTTTAATAATTTAATCATTGTAAATATAATTTTTTTTCGAAACTTTAATAATTTAATCATTATAAAAGTATAAAGAAGTATTAAGAGTCAAATTTTTTTACTACTAATTCAATAATATTAGTATCCATGACAAATCAATCATCATAATTCCACATGTAAGAATTTTAAATATAAATATACACATCTAAACATACAAAATAGAGCCCCAATCCATTGATGTTATCGACTAAGATGACAACTTTGACTTTTCATTTGTGGTGGACATGCAAACTATTTTTCTAGTTTAAAAAACCTAAAGAGTGAGAAGGTTTGGAATGTGTTATTGAAGATATATTATGTTTCTTTTCTATTATATTATATTTATTAGAATTTATTATCAAAACATGGAGTTATAAACTTTTTTTATTAATGGTAATTGTTAGATTCATATTTATATTGAAAGGGGGAAAGATGAGTTGTTGGAAATATTGTTGTCATTGATGTCAAAGACAGGGAGAGACTACTTATGTCTAAGATAAATATTAGAAAATGAATATTATTGGAAATATTGTTTTTGGACTTTTGATGTCTCATTTGGATACACTATCTTTGAATACATTTTTACTCCAAACACTTGGGTCAAATGAGAGCTTAGGATATGTGGTTGGAAAGCTTATTCTAAGACCTTCCTAATACTATATGGAATTCCCTTTAATTCCAAGAAATACAGAAATATAAAAGGTTTAGTCAAGATGACCCAACCAAAGTAAAACCAGGCTGATCCAACCAATTTTACAAGCTAGCCCCATAAGTGAAAGTACAAACACTATAAATAAAGGGTATATGAGTTCATTTGTACCCAATTCAAACAAGAAGAGATCTAAGTTTGTAAGAGGAGTCTAGGAATAACTTTTGGGGTGGTATATGGTTGAAAATGTTATTTCGATACATTTCCAATGGTATATGACACTCCCTCTAATTCCATATGAATAAGGAGATATGAAATATTTAGTTAGGATGACCCAAAAAATGTACAAATAGGTCGACCCAACCATTTTTATAAGTTTGTCCCATAAGTAAATATACACACACTATAAATAAAGGGCATATGGATTTATTTGTACAAAATTCAAACAAGAAGAGATATAAGGTTGCAAGAGGAGCTGAGAAATAACTTTTGGGGTGATTCTTGGAGTCTAAAGGTGGAAGCAAAAATGTGATTTGTGAGGTGAATGAGTCATCTAGGAATTTTTGCTATAAATTTTCTTTTGGGATGTTTCAAAATGTGAAACTTGAAATATACATATTAAATATGTTCATGTACTTATGGTTAAAATTTTAGTCCTTGATTAGGGGTGGCAAGAGCGGGAGAGGCCATATTTCGCTTTGATGACCAAATAGAGACATAATATTCTTGGGGTTTGGGTGACGCATCTAACAATAAATATGGTTTTATTGCAGTATGGTAGGGTTTGGAATTAGCAATAGTAAGGAAAATATCCAAGATCGTAGTGTTCAAAGATTCAATGATTGTAATACAACATGTGTGGAAAGAAAAGGGGTTAAAAACTATGCTCTCCCCCTACTTTGCAAAGGATAGTTTTATAAACTTATCACTTTGAGCAAATATAATAATTTCATGTGTATAGACATCCAAATGAAATATATGATTCATTAGAAAACAAAGGAACTATTTTGGGATAGGGGGTTCTTAAAATTGGATTAGAAGTTGATAATTAATACTCCTTTTGCCTAACATTAATGATCAACTTATTTGACCAAAATAATGTACAAAAAGGCTATTATATCCAAATAAATGAACAAGCATACCAAGAGGAAGAAATTCCTTTTTTTCAATCCCCAATTGATCAAAATTTGGTATATAATTTAAAGTTAGCAAGAATGGAACAACAACCCCTATTAATTATTTATTCTCAAAGACCAATGAAGGTGTATCCTTTTCCATATTATTGTAACATCGGGCAAAAGGAAGAAGCCACATGAATTCATAGTTGACCATGTGATTCAATGATCTAAAGTGGGAATATGTATACAACGATGAGGGCCTCTTCTACCCTATTAATGCATTCAATTATCTTCAACCCAAATTTAAATCTATTGTCCTTCTGCATCATATTATGGTCATTTCAAGGAAGAAACTGTGATTCAAACAAGAATTTGCAAACCTTGCAATTTAATGCTCTAAGGTGGTAGAACAAAAGAAATGGAGGATATATACAGAAAGATGTTATTCACCTTCAAACTCGCTTTGCATTTCTGATGAGTTTTTATACCTGTGAGCATTTGAGTATGGCCAATACAGGAGATTGAAGCATGGATCAGAACCAATCTCTCATGGTGGACCGTGAGACATCAACATGTGGGAGAGAGTAAGCCAAAATGAATTTTCTCTTGGAAAGGTTAATGGATTCAATGGAAGGGTTGTTGAATACCCTGAAACAAAGGAGTGTTATGTTGAAAAGTATAACTAGGTTCGGTCTTGGTAATGACATGTAATTGTGACTCTTGAAAATAATGTAATGAAGAAAATAAATTATTATTGGCCTGCTTCATGGGCTTCATGAGCAAGGGATTATTGTTTTAGAGTCAATGTCATGTATGACCATTATGTGGCATATAAAGAATGTATATAAGTCTATAAGTTGTCTAGAAACCCTCCAAAAGACAAGCACTGTCATCCTCTTCATAGTCGTCCTCAATATATGTACATAAAAGTCATGTTGGCTCACATGTGGAGACACACCCATTTTTATGGCTAGGTTGTCTTATATTCATGGGTGAACTACTATAAATAGGAGGCAAGGCACCTCAAATTTCCACTGTTCAGTTAGGTGCATCTCTGAGATTTTGGATGGGTATGACACTGATAGAACTCATATAAACCACATTAATCTCCTCGACATACTTCTGATAATTTCGGTAGTCAAGACACCAAGGAGTTCAGATGTTATCTTAGGAAACATAATGATCACAGTGCGAATTGTAACACTGAATTTGGGGTGACATTATAGTGATATTTTCCTCATTATCCAGGCATAATATATATCAGTGTATTTCGATGAGATATTTGCAATAGTTTACAATGATTCCACAGTTAATGTTTCAGTGTTATTCAAGGAGAATCTCGGTAGTCAGTGCTACAATGATGCTATAATGTATGGTATTGCAATTTTATGATTTCTTAGTGGAATATCACAGGAAGGACAAGGAACCACAATTCAGTGGTATGTATAGAGGCCACAATTCTGTGATGTATCACTGTGGTTGGATGCTGCTACATCAATCATGATTTGGTGACTTCACATTGACATGTTACTATGCCATGAAGAGATGATTTCATTTTGAGGAGGATCAAATAAGAGGAAGAAGAATATCAAGGAAGAAGGATGATTGTGTCTTGGTCTTGGTGTGGATAAATAGGTCAAGGGTCATGGTCTTGGTATTCATCAATTGGAATCTCTATAAGAAGAATTTGTGTTGGTTTTCCTCTCAAAGAGTGAGAATTTTTGGCCCTAGCTCATAGCCTACATGTTGTGTCTCTTTTTTATTTATGTTTATGCATTGCTTACTATTTGATGAAGAAGAAAACTAACAAGATAATAAGAAATAAGATCCTAATCTAAATAAGTAAAAAACATTCACAAACAGTCACCAACAAGAGAAATCACCTAATGTTAATGCCCTATATTTCTCAACATGGTATCAGAGCTATGGTGCTAAAGTCAAGGGAATGGCATCTAATCAAAGAGACACTCGAGGATCAAGTTTCATGAAAAACATCAAAGCAAAGTGGAGGATCGACATTGAAAAAGAAAGTCTACTTCAAAAGGAAGTATTTTGATCATCAATAAAATCAAGGTAACTAGAAGTTTACACCAATAAGAGTGTGGACCAAAAATACCCTCATCAAGATGAAGAGATCTACAAGGAAAGGCAACCCAAAAGTATAGAGAAGCAAGATCACATCATCTTGGAGATCCTAGAAGCATTTCCGATCTGCATTCATTCACTACAAAAGAAGTCGAAGTATCTTGAAGGAGAGAAGGAATTATCATCTTCAAAAGCTACAAGGAAAGTTCCCTATCATTGCATTAAAGGATCTCATCATTATCCTTGAAGAAGATAATCTGAGGAAGCATCTATACATCTTCTTCAACCACCATCAAAGAGATCAAGTTGAAGATTTCATCTTCACTTGTAAAGTAAGTATCTTTCATTCTATAATCAAATTTGGTAAAATGACTTCATTTTGCAAGGAGATCTACAAGTTGGTTGGATCATCGAAATTCCTTTTATGGAGAAAGGAGGATAGACATAGTCCATGGAAAGGGATTCTTATGAAATATCCTCTCAATATTGGATACATCAAAGGGATGCATATGATAAGACCATATGGCTATTCTCTGAAGATGTAATAAAGCATGTCATATCACTTAGACCTGATCTACTCAAAACTGAAGGTATCAAAAGAATAAAGGGATATCTTCATAAGATCTAAATTACAAGATCCAGGATGAGATAATCATCATTGTTCTAAATAACAAGTTAACAGATGTACATGGGGATAAGAAAGTTACCTCATTCAGCAACTTGTGGTCTCTATGGTAGATATAAAAATACAAGTTGAGGGCAAAAGTATTGAAGGTTAAAGGACTCAAACATTTGCAGGAAGGAAAGTGAAGTTTAGAAAATTTGGTCTTGAAAAAATAAATAAGGGCATATCTGAGATTCAATGTTATGGAAAAGTTATGGAAATTACAGAAAGCAAGCTCATATCATTGAAAAGATGGAGGAAGTTGAAGAGAAGAAGTCCAAGGAAAAAGGGAGTAAGATATCTTTACTATGATTAAGATAGTCTCCCTCATAAAATTTCTTGCCATAGCTCCTAAATATTTTATAGGATATGGATATAATAATATGCATTGTGGCATCGTGAAAGCATTAAAATAAAGAGCTTGTGACAACTCCATAGGAAATCATGATGGACAGACTGAAAAAATCTATGGCAGTCAAATATAAAAGATATAGCTCTTGGGAACATCATTAGAAAGAAGAATTCATCTAGGACAAGGTTCATCATACATAAAGTCAAAAAGGAAAAATCTATTGGATAAGGATATGCAAGATCCTCAAGATTATCTGATAGAATATTCATTGGAAGGTTCACTGATCTAGAGAGGAAGCAAGTGTTTCATCAAGAACACCAACTTGTGGAGCTCATGGGATGATGGTATGATGACATAAGAGATGAAGCAGATCAAAGGGTTGAAGATATTTCAATCAATGAAGTTATTGAAAGAAGCCTACATGACCAAAAGGTAAATGAGGTATGTATGCTTGTATAATTGGCATGTCGTATGGTTGCAGGTAACATGGATCACGAATTCTATCTTGAGAATCATGTTCAAATGAAAGGAATATCCTCCTATGAAAGGTTGCCGGAAGGCATGGTTCACACGAGATGAAATAAACATAATATGTCATAAGGAGTATGAGGTGGTTGAATACAATTAAGGAACTCTGATTGGAAGCTCCTAGGAATGGAATGTGTGAAGAAAGGGAGGAAGAGATCATAAGATATGGAACCATGGTAAAGGAAATCAAAATCTCCCAAAATGATATGAATACTCTGATGGAAGTTTGAACAAGATGGAGACCCTTGAAAATGGATATATTTTGGAGATGTGTCAACATGTACACAGGATGTTGATACCTATAGGAAGATGTCATGATGAAAGACCATCACAATGGTAAGTCTGATTTAAGTGTTCATTTCTTATTTTGAAAAAATATCTAGATGGTCTTGTGCATGATTTCCAAAGGGAAGAACTGTGGATGTCTTTCTAGAAATACCATATAGAAGGATGAAAGATCCCTCCGAAATATATGGCATGAAGAAAGCATCATGGCATGAAGAAAGTCTAGATGAATACTGATGGATCACTTCTTGATGAAAGGAATGATGGAATGAATGACTCGTGGATGAAAGTGATGGATGGTCTATGCCCTATGAATAAGTCCCATAGATGAAGACTCCATAATAAAGAAGAAATTAATGACATTGAAGGAAGGATTTCTTCAAAGTAGTTGGCTTTCCTATTAACTCCACCTGAAAATTTGATGAAGGTCCCTGATTAAGAGGGAGTCTGGAAAAAAGTTTCTTACATGGAAGAAACTTGGAAATTGCTAAGGCAAGAGGGAGCTTAGGTACATTCTTGGTATAGGAATGAGTACATTCCTTTAATGGAATATTTCCTCCCTAATTGAGAGGGAGAGATAGAAAAAACATTCTTGTCTTCACTTGGAAAGACATAATGGAGGATTGGGTAATCATCTCGCATCCGACACTCTTTAAGGATGAGATAGGACATCCAAGATAAGAGTAGTCGTAGAGGACCGATATCCTTTGAGGATTGGGAATCCAAGATAAGAATAATCTTGGTGGAACACACCTTGAGAACCCAGGTAAGATTAGTTGAATTAGATATTGTAATTAATCAAGATTTAAACTCAATATTCGTTTAGATTAAAATCTATTTTAGAAAGAACAAAACAGTTATACAATAATAAAGAAGCACTCCAAAAAGATACGACATCCAATAAAAATAAATAAACTACTGCCTTTTGAGACCTTATAATAAAACTCCATGTGATCACAAATCTAAAATAAATTACAAGTAATGTCCAACAAAATTTAGAAGCCCTAAATTCTCAACTAATATTTCACAAAATAATTACAATGTAATTTCTTGAATTAAAATTTTTATAATTTCTTAAGTTTGAAGTTTTTATAAAGAAACACATTGTCAATACTCTATTATGATTACTATTATAATTAAACAATGTGTAAAAGATTTCAAAAGTTGACACTACACAAAATAATTACAATTATTATATTGAAGTTTTTATGAAGGAACATATTGTCAATACTCTATTATGATTGCTATTATGATTAAACAATGTGTAAAAGATTTCTAAAGTGAGGGCTACACTGTTAATGAGGAAACAAGTAAAATGAATAAACAATGTGTAAAAGATTTCTGAAGTGAACGCTACACTCTTCATGAGAAAAATAAATAAATAAAAGGAATGAAATTAAGATTGTATTGTAATTTGTAAATTTGATAATTAAAAACTTTTTATATTAAATAGAAATAAGAAATATAAAAAAATAAGATTTTGTAATCTTAAAATACTATAATTTTCTTTCATTAAATATTATTAAAAAGTTTATTTTACAATTTTTATACCTGGTTTTTATATTTTGTTATATAAATAATTATATAACAAAATTCATAGCTATGTCCCAACTCCATGGCTCAAAACCCTCCAAAATGCATGAAGCATAGTCATTATATAATGAACACGTGTGACATGTAAATTTGTGCTCTAATCATGTGGAGTGTTTCTTAAATAAATGAGACATATTATATTTTTAACTCGAATGAGGGGATGCATATATTATACTTCATTAATTCTCATATAAGTCATGAATGAGGAGTTAGGCGACACACTCTCTTTTTCCCTTTATTTTAAAATTATTATACAAATTTTTTCAAAACTTTAATAATTTAATCATTGTAAATATAATTTTTTTCGAAACTTTAATAATTTAATCATTATAAAAGTATAAAGAAGTATTAAGAGTCTTAATTTTTTTTGCTACTAACTCAATAATATTAGTGTCCTTGACAAATTAATCATCATAATTCCACATGTAAGAATTTTAAATATAACTATACACATCTAAACATACAAAATAGAGCCCCAATCCATTGATGTTATCGACTAAGATGACAAACTTGACTTTTCATTTGTGGTGGACATGCAAACTATTTTTCTAGTTTAAAAAACCTAAAGAGTGAGGAGGTTTGGAATGTGTTATTGAAGATATATTATGTTTCTTTTCTATTATATTATATTTATTAATTAGAATTTATTATCAAAACATGGAGTTATAAACTTCTTTTATTAATGGTAATTGTTAGATTCATATTTATACTGAAAAGGGGGAGAGATGAGTTGTTGGAAATATTGTTGTCATTGATGTCAAAGACAGGGAGAGACTACTTATGTCTAAGATAAATATTAGAAAATGAATATTATTGGAAATATTGTTTTTGGACTTTTGATGTCTCATTTGGATACACTATCTTTGAATACACTATCTTTGAATACATTTTTGTTGGAAATGTTGTCATTGATGGCAAAGGAGATGGAAAGGAGGAACACCTGAAATAGCAACAAAGAAAAGAAGTAGCAGAGATAGCAAAGAAGCAGAAAGGAAAAGGCAGAGGCAGAGGCAGATCCGTTATCGCAGAAAGGCAGAGGCAGAGGCAGAGCCGTTATTTTGAGAATCAGTGCTACCCCAGCGGGTAGATACACTCAACAGTAAATTCCGAGAAAGTGTGTGTCCCACGAAGTCGTGGAGGAAGCCTCATTGAAGAGAAACGAAGAAAAGGACCTTCGATTATACAATGGTGATGTCCATATCATATGAAGTAATGTGAATGTGAAAACAAAGAGAGGGCGGAGTTTATATCAACAAAGGCATTGAAACGTATAGAAGAACGAAGTTAAGAAACGAAGCGGAACCTCGAGCGCAACTAAACGGAACCACGAGGTGTGAACAGTGACGACGGTTTAGAACACCTGATGGTTTTCATCACACTGCTTTCGACGGGCAAGTGGTATTCAAGAAATCAGAGCGATTCCATAGAGTGGGCGACACGTGGCCCTGAGAGAATTCGCAAAACCGCTTCCACAGTGTGCCATCGCGCATTATCTTCCGTGCATCTTCACCGTGCGATATCCGTTGGATCGTCAAGGCCAGTGTGACAGCTTGTTCGCCGTTGGATGAGGAAGGGTGTCAGCGTTGGGGCCCATGCGTACGTGTATGTTGATCATTATTAAGGTTTGCGGATTTAACAAAGTGTATTATTATGGTTTGAACCATTGTCAAAGTATACATATATATCAAACAAAGGGTAGCGCCTTTGTTCAATACATGGCCTGAATTTTGATCTATGCGGAGTATATATATATATATATGTGTGTGTTGGTCTATAATATATTGATATATATATATATATATATATATATATATATATATATATATATATATATATATATATATATATATATATAAAGATCAAATCTTATATAATGCATCTGTATGCGGGTTTATATAAACAAAGGGCGCAGCATTTAAATGAATTAAAGGTGTGAAGTGTCCGTACAGCAGCTGTATGGAATTGAATACATCATAATATTTCGTGCTAATGGTTAAAATACAAGGCGTATATATATATATATATATATATATATATATATATATATATATATATATATATATATATATATATATATATATATATATATATATATATATATATATATATATATATATATATATGTGGAGTGGATTATACACAAAGGACTAGGACTACAATACAAAGTATATGTATCATATTATTGAGCCTGAGATCAAAAGAACCAAAGGTAACAAAGCCTTATATTGTGGGACCCTTTCCTAATCGCATTGGAGAAAAACTGTGCAGCGGAACATGTAAACAAAGAGTTGCGATTGCGATGAAATTCCAGACCCGATGGATCAATGAACCATAATCGATATGTATTTGAATTCCGGCCTAATCGCATTGGAGCATCGTAGTATGGGCATATCGGAACATCCAACCAAAACTTGCGATTACGATTGAAGCCCAAACCCGATGGGCATATAAACAATGGTTAATATATGTTTGAATTCCGGCAGAATAGTGTTACATCGCATCGGAGTTAATGCAGGGCATCGGAACATGCAAATGGAATTTTCGATTGCGATTAATCGCATCGGACCCATCGCATCAGAAAAATAAATGAACAGTGGTCAATTGCATCGGAGTTAAATGGTGGCATCGAACATGCAAAATGGAATTTGTGATTGCGATTAATCGCAATTTTAAAAATAAATGAACAATGGTCAATAATCGCATCAGAGTTAAGGCAGTATAGCGAAACTGGTTAATAAATTTTACAATTTTGATCAATCGCAATCGGAAATCTCTATAGGAAACTCATCGCATCGGAGCACAAAACAAAGTTCATATGGTGGGCCCGAAAGGGCATTTTATATGTTAAACATGCTTTTATTATTACGCCGAGAGTTGATTTAAGTTGTATTAAAAGGAAGTTTGTATGATTAAACTCTGTATAATTATGATGAGAAATGAAATCAGGTTATATATATAAAAGGTTTTGTTATATATATAAAAGGCGCTGTTACAGATTCGCATGATATAAAAAGTGTAGTTACATAAATAAACAGAAAGGCATACAGAGGAGAGAAAGGGACAAACACAGTCAAAGAAAAGACAAATGCGCAGCGATCCTTAAGGATGAATGAGTGAGCTGGAGCTCTCATTGTAATTAAATGTAATATTTTAATTGGTTTATATTGTTTGTGATGCATTGGCAAGTCTTCGAAAGAGAGAAAATATCCCACTGTAATATTAAAATAAGCACCTACAGTTACATTTTTCTGTGTGAGATAAAAAGAGATGAGAAGGCAGAAGGAAAAGAGACATGGATTTCCATTTCGAATTTCTATTAGAATACAAACAACCATGAAGATATTTTTTGTATAAAATAGGGTAATATCCAAGGGGAAAAGGTTACGAAAACAGAGTGAGAGAAGAAGAGAGTGTGCAACAGAATTGAAGAGAGTTGAAGAAAATAAGAAAGTTGCAAGAGGTTAGAGAGAATGAGTATAGAGAATGCAGAGTATGAAGAACGAGGAGAAAAGGACAAGAATAAGGAGGAGTCGAGCAAAGGAAGAAGGAGGGGCCGAGAGAGATGATGCAAGGCTGATAAGAGGAGACTCCATGAATAGCAAGAGAAGGCTGCAATGCAGCTGATATCCAAGGTAAATTAGCAAGTGTTTTTCTTTGAAAGAGTAAGGAAGTTGGGAGCTTCCCTATCAAGTTGTAGCTCGATAGATGCCGCTGTAGCCGACCGAGGTTGAGCCTCTCGTAGGTTGGTGCCCGCAGAAAATAGATGGGGAGTTGGAGCTTCCCTATCAAGTTGTAGCTTGATAGATGTCAGTTGTAGCTGACTGAGGTAGGAGCCTCCCGTAGGTTGGTGCCTGCAGAAAATAGATGGGAGTTGGTGCTTCCACATCAAGTTGTAGCTTGATAAAATGTCAGTTGTAGCTGACTGAGGTTGGAGCCTCCTGTAGGTTGGTGCCTACAGAAAATTGATGGGAGTTGGAGCTTCCTTGCAAGTTGTAGCTTGCAGAATTGAAGTTGGAGCCTCCTATAGGTTGGTGTGGTGAGAGGGAGTTGGAGCTTGCCTTTGCATCACAACAATAATAAGATGTTGTTTTCTCCCTTTATGGGTTTCCACTTATGTCTGGTGTCTCTATGCATGATGTTTATGTGTTGATCTGGTTTATATCATCTGCTTAATACTTGCTGCTCTCACATTAAGTCTACTTTTACATTATATTAATGCTTGTTGCTCACATTCTAAGATTACTCACATATTAAGTTGAACATGAAATGAAGGTGTAAACAGGTGTTGATAAAAAGTTTTAAAAGTCCATTAATGTGTTAATTGATTCACCCCCCCCCTCTCAGTTTAACTAAGGCTTCAACAGTTGGTATCAGAGTCAGTTCCTTTGGTGTAAGCTTAATAGCTTGAAGGAGATCTGGTTGAGTCATGGACTATCAAAATGTACCTGTGCTAAATACAGAAAAATTTCCTAAATGGAGAGATAAGGTTAAAACAGGTTTAATGGCTGATGAACCTGAGGTATGGAAGCTTGTATGTGATGGTTACTGCCAAGACTCACCCACGGTGAAAGAACAACAGAGGAATGCCAAGGAAAAATGTGTGATATATAACAATCTTCATAACAAGGATCTTGAGTTAATAATGGATTTAACTTCAGCAAAAGAAATCTGGGACAGACTGCATTTCATGCATGGAGTAGACATTGAGGATTGCATTGTCAAGAAGGAGAAGAGAATTAAGAAAAAGAGAAATTCATGTCAAAAATAAGATGTTCAATCAAATGAGGTACCTGCTAGTGTGAATGGTAGTAAGAGCCATGAAGAAATTGCAGCTGAAGAAAAAGCCAAACTTGACACAGCTCTGACTGAAATAGAAAAATTGAAGAATGAAAACAAAGACCTTAAGAGATTGGTACAAATATGTGATGAGAAAGAATATGAAGATAGGAAAGAAATTATTGGCCCGAAGACACAGCTTGAAGAGGCAAAGAAATTAGAAGACACTCTGCTGCAACAAATAAGAGAGAAAAGTTAGGAATGTGAAAGATTGGAAGAAGAAGTAGTGAGCCTAAGAAAGAAATTAGAAGGAGAAGAGAATTAAGAAAAAGAGAAATTCATGTCAAAAAGAAGATTTTCAATCAAATGAGGTACCTGCTAGTGTGAATGGGTTTCATGAAGAAATTAAAATCAAGAAAAAGTCAAACTTGACAAATTAATTCAACAGAAAGAAAAAATATGTGTGTGTGTGTGTGTGTATGTGTGTATAAGATACACACCCTATTCATTTTAAAAGTTACAGAACAATAAAATAGCTCACGACTTTTACAGCACAACAAGAAACATGAGTTACAAAGAACAATAACTAATGATCTGTGATATTAAAATACAACCTATTCCACTGTGGCTCCACCCCCTTCTACCTACTAATTTCTAATAATTTACTTTGTTACTTTTCTGTCCCAACTTCCTAGAGTCATTACTTCCTAAACACCATTTTTTTGGGAAAATAGAGGGCAACATGGGTCCATGGACCGATGTTTCCCATTCCAAATTTGTAGTCCTCGGATAGATCTTTCTAACGAGGTATGGCACGCGTCAAACGGAGATCGTATGCCAAAGTTACGCCCCTGGGAAGTTGAAACACCAATTTACCCAAACGGGGCCCATAGTTTTGGCGCTTCATCTCCTAGGGTTAGGGTTTTGGCCGTTTAGGATTTCCCATTGTTTATAAATAATAAATAGGCCCTCGAGCCTCATTGTAACTCAGTTCAGAGGCCTGTAGCCACCACATCTCTTCTCAGAGATAGCTACCAGCGCCCTAGCTAGTTTTATTTCCATTCTGTCTGTAAGCAAATTTCACTTCTTTGATATTAATGAAATGAAGTGTTATTTCCGCTGCATCTCTGTATTTATGGTTATGTGTTTATTCTGTTGCGTTCCTGCATAAATCCGGATCAGTGGTATCAGAGGGGTCTGCTTTTTCTCGATCCTTCTTTGCATGTCCCCAACGAGGCCGGGGTATAAGGAGCTAGGGCTTGATCTGGTGGAACCTTTGCAAGATCAGCCTCGCAAACCTCGACGGACGCCCATGGGGGACGAAAAGAAAGATGAGGGAGCAGGAGATTCTATCAAAATATTGCTCGAGGAGGCCCTCGAAAGACAAAGGAACGTGATGATGGATAACTTTGCTCAGATCCTTCAACGGCTACCCACCGGCGGCGCATCTGCATCCAGCAGCCACTCTGGAGGCGCGACTCCTTTTAAGGTACAAGAAAATTTTGACATTCCCATATTTGAGGGTCAAATAGACGCAGATGTTGTAGATAGATGGTTGAATCTGTTAGAAGGATATTTCTCGGTTCATGACTTTTCAGACCGGGAGAAGATTATTTTTGCACTCCTCAAAGCTACCCCCATGTTAAGGACTGGTGGGAAACCTACTGTGAGAACAAGGACCAGACAGAACCCTCTATGTTCTTGGTCGTACCAACTTGGAATTCTTTCCGAGACGTCGTCAAGGAACAGTACTATCCCGTGGGGAGCTATGAGGACAAGTACATACAATGGACCACGCTGCGACAACAAAGGGATCAAGATGTGCATGAGCCGACGAATCTGTTCCATACCCTGCGCACAAAGTTGGGTATCAAAGATTCAGAGAAACATTTGGTGCTAAAGTATCGCAGTTGTCTGCACAGATACATTCATGAGGAAATGGAGTTCCTCGACATCTCCTCGCTTGGTACGGCATACCGGTATGCTGCCAAGATTGAGCAGAAATTCAAACAGAAGAAGCGAGACTTTGGATCCGTGAATCAAAAGCAAGGAAAAGGTGCTTCCAAACCGCAGAACAAAGGACAGAGCATGGCGGCTAAAGACAACCCGTCAAAGCCACAAGAAAAGAACAAGACCGTAAAGCCAAAGAAGGACACGGGAAAGTGGTGTGAGTTCCATAAGAGCTCCACTCACAACACAAGTGAGTGTCGGGCCAAGCAGTCGCTAGTGGCCGAGATGAGGGCTTCTGAGTCAGATGCATGCTCTGACTCCGAATCAGAACCTGAAAAGGCGAATGAAAAAGGGAAACAGATTATTGATGCGTAGCCCAACGCCACTGTTGCCACTGCAAAGATCCAAAAGGAGGAACCGGAAGATCCAGAGGAGGAGGAACGTCTCTTCCACTCCCAGATGTGGGTAAAGGGCTCCCCGGTACAGTTCATTGTCGACAATGGGAACCAAAAGAACCTCATTTCAGCAGACGCCGTGAAGCGGTTGGGCTTGCCGACCACAGCTCACCCACATCCATACACCATCGGGTGGCTTCACCAAGGACGAGATCTCCGCGTCAGCCGGCAGTGTCGCCTTCCCTATAGCATCAAGCCTTTCACGGATGAGGTACTATGTGACGTTGCTCCTATTGATGTTTCTGATGTATTATTAGGACAACCATACTTGTGGAAGCGTCATGCTGTGTATGAGTCTCGACCTCGTGCTATTATTGTTACTTTGGGAAATAAGTTGTACAGGATACCAGAGGTACCACCTCCTGCTTCTATCTCTTTGGTTACTGCAAAACAATGCAGTAAGCTCATTTCCCAAACCAGGAAATTCGTTTTCCTGATGATCCGCCCCCAGGGCAAGAAGAAGACTGTGGCCACGACCTCCAGACAGGGCTCCTCTGCACAACAACAACAAATGGATAAGGTTGTGGAGGAGTACGGGGACATATTCACCTCACCCACAGGGGTCCCTCTGCACTGTCAGGTCAAGCACCCGATTGATCTGACCCCCGGTGCGCCGCTACCTAATGGACCGATCTATCGGCGCTCTGTTCTGGAGAATGATGAAATCAAGAGGCAGATTCAGGAGCTGTTGCAGAAAGGTCACATCAGACCAAGTTCATCGCCCCGTGGGAGCCCGATCGTGTTGGTACAGAAGAAGGATGGGACATGGAGACTCTGTATTGACTATCGGGCGCTGAACAAGATCACTGTCTGGAATAGGTACCCAATCCCATGGATTGATGACCTTATGGACCAACTCAAAGGTGCAAAATATTTCAGCAAGATCGACCTGAAGTCTGGGTATCACCAGGTACCAATTGAACCCTCCGATGTGTGGAAGATTGCCTTCAAAGCCAAGGAAGGCCTTTTCGAATGGCTGGTCATGCCTTTTGGGTTGACGAATGCTCCCGCCACCTTCATGAGGATGATGGATGACATCTTGAGGCCATTCACCAACTCATTTGTAGTGGTGTACTTGGATGATATTCTGATCTTCAGCCAGACTTGGGAAGAGCACCTTCACCACATCCGAAAAGTCCTCCAAACACTGAGGCAACACAAGTTGTGTGCCAATTTGGAGAAGTGCACTTTTGGCATGACCCAGGTTCAATATCTGGGATACATTATTGATGAAAGAGGGGTGCATGTGGATCCAGCCAAGATCCAAGTCATTCGTGATTGGCCAGCCCCAACCACTATAACAGAGCTTCGCAGCTTTCTGGGTCTTGCTAATTTCTATCGGAGGTTCGTGTTGGGATTCTCTCATATCACTTGGCCCTTGAGTCAAGTCACCAAGGGAGGAGCGAGAGCAAAATTTTTTTGGTCAGAACCTCAAAAAAAGGCGTTCACAGAATTGAAAAATCGCCTCTGTTCTGCCCCAGTGCTCACTTTACTAGACTTGCAACAGCTATTTGAGATCGAGACAGATGCCTCTAACTATGCTATTGGGGCAGTTCTTACTCAACAGGGACATCCAGTGGCATTTCACAGTGAGACATTGTCTGACACAGTTCGAAAGTACCCCACATATGACAAAGAAATGTACTCCATTGTGCAAGCTTGTCGACAATGGAAGCATTACATTTTGGGGAAGGACCCTCCCCACCTAACCTTCGGGCCGTGCCCCTGGGTCAAGGGCCTAACAAGGGAAAGCAAACATCCATCGAAGGGTCCACATTCGCAAGGTCACTTTGAACATCACAGAAGGGTAGCACCAATCATGTTGCAACTGCTCACTACCACCGATCGTGGCGCTCACCACCGTGCTCAACTCGTGGGCACGAGACTTCTG
Organism: Pinus albicaulis; assembly: GCA_034641835.2. Classification (NCBI taxonomy): domain Eukaryota; kingdom Viridiplantae; phylum Streptophyta; class Pinopsida; order Pinales; family Pinaceae; genus Pinus; species Pinus albicaulis. The sequence goes on from CM076577.1 coordinate 1,468,089,546, forward strand.
ATTGGCCACTTCTATGAGAGTGACCCGTGAATTTGGCCACACATACAAGTCACTCTCGGGGGGGTACGCAAGTTCCAAATTTTCACCTCCAAGATGCAATTTTATGTCACCTGGGACACCTTTGTGCTCCTTTAAGCGAGCGTGCCAAGATGATATGGGAAGCACACTACAGTTGAGTCGCTGGGAATTTCGGGGTTGAGAAAACAGTAGCAGTACTGCAGAAGTATTTCTATTGGCCGAACCTTCGAAAGGATGTCGGGAAGCACATCAGGTCCTGCACTGTTTGTGCCATTGCCAAACAGACCATCAAGAAGCAAGGCCTATATACTCTGCTACCTACCCCTAGTCGACCTTGGGAATCCATCTCCATGGATTACATGTCAGGCCTTCCTTCTACTAAGTATGGAAACGACTGTGTTTTCGTAGTCGTTGACAAATTCTCAAAGATGGCCATTATGGCGGTCTGAAAGAAGAATATCACATCATAAGCCATTGCTAAACTCTTCTTTGAACAAGTGTGGGTGCACTTTGGGATCCCACAATTACCGCAGGACGGACGGATAAAGGTGTTCCTCAAGACATTTTGGTCCAAATGTATGTGTTGACACCAAGTTCACTAAGTCCATAGCGCCTTTCCATCCTTCAAACAGATGCATGTACAGAGGTCGCCAATGTATCGATTGTACACATTCCGCGTATCCAAGAACAAAGTATCCACGCACATGGGACGAGAGCCCCCTATGTACAAATATGGAGCATAATTAGCTCACAACACTGCCATAGCCCCTTTCTGTGTGGGCTTGGGATTCCAACCATTATGTCCCATTGACGTAGCCATGCCATTTGGTACCGCTGTGCCAATTCAAATTTCATGTCCAGCTTCAGTTGACAAAGCAAGAGTCGAATTTGTTTATTCAGTCACATCCGCCAACAGGTTCATGATATATTGGACAGAGCCAATGCCAATTACAAGAAACGCCATGATCAACACCGGCTGCCACACAACTTCCAGGTGGGTGACAAAGTATGGATACATTTGCAGAAGGAGTGCCTCACTGGACCCCACCGCAAGCTTTGCCCACTCCAATACGGGCCGTACACCATCACCAAGGCTGTAGGGAACAATGCCTTCGAGCTCAGTATTCCACCATTCCTTGGTCTGCACCCAATCTTCAATGTGGATCGCCTTCGTCCTTACTTCCCACCTCTACTGGACACCTCGGACATTGCAGAACAACTCACACCAATAGAGTTAAATCCAAACTGCATGGAACAGGCCACCACAGATTGTATCATGGACATGCAAATCAAGAACAATCGCCAGCAGAAGATCCAACTATATCGGGTTGTCAAAGCTGGCCAACTCCTGCACTAAGGAAAGTGGTTCACCAGGGACCAAGTTCAGCATAAATTTCCTCATCTCATGGAGGAACTTAACGCAATGGGGACCATTGCTTCCTAAGGGGGGAGGAATGATCCAGGTGGATATTGGTGGTCACCCGCCTATTCCACTTGGGGCTCCACCATTGTCTATTTCAGCTTTTCAGTTTCGGCACAGTTTACTATTTTTAGCAGTTTTTCGGGTCCTAAACTTCCGGAGCCGTTTTGAGGCCCTAAACGACGTTTTTTGGGAAAACGGAGAGCAACATGGGTCCATGGACCGATGTTGCTCGTTCCAAATTTGTAGTCCTCGGATATATCTTTCTAACGAGGTATGGTACGCGTCAAACGGAGATCGTATGCCAAAGTTACGCCCCTGGGAAGTTGAAACACCAATTTACCCAAACTGGGCCCATAGTTTTGGCGCTTCATCTCCTAGGGTTAGGGTTTTGGCTGTTTAGGATTTCCCATTGTTTCTAAATGATAAATAGGCCCTCGAGCCTCATTGTAACTCAGTTCATAGGCCTGTAGCCGCCACATCTCTTCTCAGAGATAGCTACCAGCGCCCTAGCTAGTTTTATTTCCATTCTGTCTGTAAGAAAATTTCAGTTCTTTGATATTAATGAAATGAAGTGTTATTTCCGCTGCATCTCTGAATTTATGGTTATATGTTTATTCTGTTGCGTTCCTGCATAAATCCGGATCAATCAAGCAGCAACATGAAAGAACAGAGAATGAGAAGAAGAAACAATCAAATGTTAAAGGCTCATATGCTCCTAAGGATGAATTGAACAAATTCGGAAGATGTCAAAGGGGGTTCCTCCCTCCTATGAAAAATAACACATGTTTCTCTTGTCATAAACCAGGACATAATGCAGCATATTGTAAGACAAAGCCAATCCAGTCCAACCAGCAAAGGATGCCGCAAAAGAGAGGAACCCCGCAAGCAAGCAAATGGACAAGACAATCTTTCACCAGGTACACAAATCATTTCCATAGCTATTGTTATGCATGCAATAATTTTGGACATAAAATTGTTGATTGTAAAATGTATTCAAGAAGAGGAACAAAATATTATACATCAGCTCAAATGCACCTTGGTCAAATAAGATGTTATGTATGCCTTAAGAATGGTCACAAAGCAAAAGACTGTAAACTGCCATATATATTAAATAATTCCAGATAGATGATGAAATCCAATCCAATCAAACAAAACTATGAATCAGAAAGGAGTGCAGACATTATGATGAACCCCAATAGAGTATGGAAGGAAAAGAGAAAGGGGGAGCCTATTATCTCAATAACATAATGAATACATCCTAGTCTCAGGGGGAGCTGCTCTAGGAAATAAAGAAAATATCCAACCAGTGATAAATATGAAGCAACATCCCAGGGGGAGAGCAGTTCATATGTAGTCCCCACAAAAAGTAGTCTAAGAAGAGCTCCATGAAATGAAAACAGCTATGAGATCAGGAAGTGAAAGGAAATTCCTCTAATAGAGAACTATAGAGGAAGAAGATTATCTGATGTTTTAATTAGCTGACAGATTGATGGAAGAAGAGAAGGCAACAAGAAGCCATGGTAATAGAAAGAAAACATCAGCACCTTAAATGATGATCACATTGTGCATCATTTTGCTAGAATTGACAATGAATCACATTAAGAAGAATGAATAAGAAAAGTGACTGTCATCATTAATATCATTACATCACTCATCTATGAAAAGTCCCCTTGGAGGAGTACAGTCAAGTAAGTAATAAATCTCTAAGTGATCTGCCCATGAAGAGTCCTAGGAAAGAAATTGAAGATGTCTTCCCTAAGATCACTTTGTTAGAACAGTTGAATTGTATGTAAAACAACAATGGTTCTGGAGCTGTCCTAGAAAAGAAAATGATGTGACTTCCTCTGAAAAAAATGATAGAAAAAGCAAAATATCAATGAGGTCAAGATCAGATTCAGTATATTGATGATTGTTGTTGAAAACAGTGGAGAGCTCAATAATAGAATTGATTAAGGATGTCTTATTATGGGTAAATGTGCAAGCTGAAGTGAAATCTCTGCATGGTTTATCAAAGTAATATCAATTGGTGTTTAGGTACAAGCAACACGCTTATCAACAGATTACCAAGCATTATTAGTGGAGCAGCAGTATGATACGGGTCCACAGGATCAAAGAACTATGGAAAAAGAACCTCAAGGTAATATTCCTAGTATTATTTGCATTCAGCATGAAAAGGTCAGTAGTAGAGAAAAAATAACATTATATTTCTTACACTTGAAGTAGTATATTGAGCACTGAAGCAATATCTTCTTCTATATATATAATTGCATGCCTTCCTGAATTTGGTACATGTATATCTTCAAAGGCCTCTTTTTTAAGATCAGTTACAAAACAGTGTGAAGTCTGTTTGCTAAGTTTTCAATTAAACATCTTGAATATGCTCGTGTGGAAGTTCATCCTGATAGAATAGTCAAAGTATCTGAAGAATAAAGGACTAGCTGTGATTACCATTTGAAGCTCAAAAGTTTTTTTCCATCTAAATACTAGTTCAACACAAAGGATTTGCTGGTAATCAACCTTTAAAGAGAGATTGATTACTGACATACATACCTCCTTATGTCATAAATGAATTGCATGGTTGATAAGTGAAATTGACAAATACATTGAATGCATCCTACCTCAAGGTTTTTTTTTTAAAGTACATTATGCAAGCAGTAAAAGCATTTGATCTCTTAGATAAAATTCTGGTTGATTCGTTGATCATATCAGTAACAAGGACCTGCAGCTATTAAGTGTAATATTATTATCGACATCCTAGCTCAAATCATCACCAAAAGGAAAGAAAAGTGAACTACAACTATAAAAGACATATTGGCTTCATCACAATTGAAAAAATGCTGTACTACATATGAGTATTGCAGAAGAAGACATATTCCATCCACAATCTTCCTCACCAGAAATCTATTGGCGCACTACATCAGATAGAGACTGAAGTATATTTGAAGCATTCTCAATATTTTAGGTTTAATCCAATGATGCATCTCTGATTAGATAAATTTGGTACAATGTGTTCTATGAAGTGTCATTATCCTCACTTTCAGCTTTATACAAGTGAAATGAGTCAGTGCTTTGGGATTGTATAAACTTGAAGAGGTTACACCAGTTTCAAGATCAATAATCCTCAAAAGTGTTCTCTCAACAACTCTTTTACACCAGTTTGGAGCAGCAGGGTACAAAGTCAGAAGAAGAAGGCCTAAACACATATCAGAGAGAGGAAACGCAAAGAAAAAATCTACACTAAGCAATGTGCAACCCTTTGCCATTGATGTCAAAGGGGGAGGAAAAGCAGGAAATAGTAGAAAGAGTCTTCTAAAAGAAGCTAGGCAAAGGAAAAATTGGAAAAAGCATTGGATTATTGGTGGATGAGTTGCCATCAATGCAAAAGGAGGAGATTGTTGGAAATTTTGTCATTGATGGCAAAGGAGATGGAAAGGAGGAACACCTGAAACAACAACAAAGAAAAGAAGTAGCAGAGATAGCAAAGAAGTAGAAAGGCAAAGGCAGAGGCAGAGGCAGAGCCGTTATCGCAGAAAGGCAGAGGCAGAGGCAGAGCCGTTATTCCGAGAATCACTACCCCAGTTGGTAGATACACTAAACAGTAAATTCCGAGAAAGTGTGTGTCCCACAAAGTCGTGGAGGAAGCCTCATTGAAGAGAAATGAATGAAAGGACCTTCGGTTATACAATGGTGATTTCCATATCAGATGAAGTAATGTGAATGCGAAAACAAAGAGAGGGGGGAGTTTATATCAACAAAGGAATTGAAACGTATAGAAGAACGAAGTTAAGAAATGAAGCGGAACCTCGAGCGCAACTAAACGGAACCATGAGGTGTGAACAGTGACGACGGTTTAGAACACCTAATGGTTTTCATCGCACCGCTTTTGACGGGCAAGTGGTATTCAAGAATTTGGAGCGATTCCATAGATTGGGCAACACATGGCCCTGAGTGAATTTTCAAAACTGCTTCCATACCGTGCCATTGCGCATTATCGTCCGTGCATCTTCACCGTGCAATATCCGTTGGATCGTCAAGGCCGGTGCGACAGCTTGTCCGCCGTTGGATGAGGAAGGGTTTCAGCGTTGGGGCCCATGCGTACGTGTGTGTTGATCATTATTAAGGTTTGCGGATTTAACAAAGTGTATTATTATGGTTTGAACCATTGGAAAAGTATACATATATATCAAACAAAGGGTAACGCCTTTATTCAATACATGGCCTGACTTTTGATCTATGCGGAGTATATATATATATGTTGGTCTATAATATATATATATATATATATATATATATATATATATATATATATATATATATATATATAAAGATCAAATCTTATATAATGAATCTCGTATGCGGTTTATATGTTCAAAGGGTGCCGTCTTTTGGAATGAATTAAAGGTGTGAAGTCTATCAAATATAAGGGGCCCGCAATTGAATACATCATAATATCTCGTGCTAATGAAGTTAAAAATATTATGCATATATATATATATATATATATATATATATATATATATATATATATATATATATATATATATATGGAGTGGATTATACACAAAGGACCAGGACTACAATACAAAGTATATGTATCATATTATTGAGCCCGAGATCAAAAGAACCAAAGGTAATAAAGCCTTATATGGTGGGACCCTTTCCTAATCGCATCGGAGCATCGCAGTATGGGCATATCGGAACATCCAACCAAAAATTTCAATTGTGATTGAAGCCCGGACCCCATGGGCGTATAAACTGTGGTTAATATATGTTTGAATTCCGGCCTAATTGCATCAGAGCATCGTAGTATGGACATATTGGAACATCCAACCAAAACTTGTGATTGTGATTGAAGCCCGGACCCGATGGGCATATAAACGGTGGTTAATATATGTTTGAATTATGGTAGAACAATGTTACATCGCATCGGAGCTAATGCAGGGCATCGAAACATGAAAATGGAATTTTCGATTACGATTAATCGCATTGGACCCATCGCATCGGCAAAATAAATGAACAATGGTCAATCGCATCAGAGTTAATGCAGGGCATCAGAACATGCAAATGGAATTTGCGATTGCGATTAATCGCATCTATTACACTAAAAATTGTCGCCTTGACATTCTGCTAACTGTATGAGCTCATTAACACTCATGATTCCCCCTCTGCAAGTCTAACATATTAGTTTCTCATGTCAAGCCTTGAAAATCAGATAAAAGTTCCTAAAATCTCCCAAACTTTGGTATCGCACTTTATCTCTATCTTGCCTGCGGTCCCGCACCTAATGTTCAGCTCTCCTGCGTACCTGAACGCACTTTCTCTTTGTTATAGGTGCGGACCCCTGTAAGATAAAAAAGGCGCAAGTAAATTCCAAAAAGCTCAATTAAAGTAAATTCTGGAAGCTTCTAGAATGGATCTTGCGGTGGCAGAATCGCTCTTGTGAGGTGCATGTATCCCTCACCTTAAGGAACTAATCCCTTGATGTGAGGAGTCTATCCCTTTGAATGAGGATTCTATCCCTTTAAAGGTGGAATCTTAACCTCCTCGTCTGCTCTATAAAAGGAGGCATTGGGTAGCCTCAAATGGTTAAGTTTTTGGAGATTGAGAATTGAAGTTCAAGCTTTATGGGTGATTGAGTTGAAGTGCTGTTGAAATTTAGACTTCTTTTTGCTGAGCTTTTGAGAGGAAAGATCGCATACCTCTTTGTGCTCTTGGAGGAAGAGTGCAAGACTTATCAAAGTAGAGGAGACTCCTACTTCGGACCCCGGGAAGGCCTTTCGAACATCAAGGCTAAGGTTGTAAGGTTTTTCTGTTATTTTAATATTAATACAATCAAGTTTTGTTTTTCTCAATAAATTGTCGTTCAATTTTTTATTTCAATAAGCTATCGTTTGATCGTTTATTTCATAGATTCCTTGATCACTATGATAGGTATGTTTTATGATTATTTGTTATACAGGTGCTATTTAATATTTTCTTGTTTGTGATTGCAGGTCGACGAAAGACGACACTTTCTTGCGACAGAAGGATTTTGATGCGATGAAAGCACTACGACTGCAAATAAGCATTTGGATCTAAGGTAGGATCGACGCCTTCATAGAATTTATTTGTAAAATAAATATATTTAGAGAAAGACAAGCTTAGTTGTTTGTTTTTTGCTAGATTGTCTTCTGACACTAGGGAGATCGGTCTTCTCCGCAAGAACGATTTATCCGGCCAACAAATTGGCGACTCCACTGGGGAAAGAACTTGTTGTTTTTGGTTCTCTTTTATTTTGATTTGAGGAAAAGTTTTCCCTGGTTTTTGATTGATGGATATCTGCCTGGGTAGCTTAGGTTTTCTCTGTTTTTGAAAATTTTGAAATCTTTTATGTTTTTCTTGAACTTTTCTGGGGACCTCACTTTATTCTTTTGCACAGTGCGGGTAGTTTCGCACTTTCCTTAAGTAAACAGTGCGAGACCGCACCTGTTACTTTTTGGGACTACAGACCCTATTAAATTTTTTGAAAAAATTTAGATTTATTTTTCCAGTTTAGTTTAGATTTGATTTAGGATTCTTAGCATATACACATATCTATATTTTTCTGTCAAAAATCCTTGTTTGTGAATTTCTTTCAGCATTTTTTCATCTCATCAATCTCCGTTAATTGGGTGTTTTGAGTCTCTTTTTTGAGAAATTCTTAATTTGATTTCCTTTGGTCATTACTTGGAGGTTTGTCTCAGACTTTTCACAATTTTACATCTTTTTGCTTTTGTTTTTGCAATTTTACATGAGTGTTAATCGCCTTTGAGTGTTTTTCGATCTTTGGAACTCTCACCTGATTTTCTTGACTTGCACTTGATTGGTTCTTAGATTACATTAGAATCATCTTGTGTTTGATAATTATCTTGCATAGATCACATTTTCATAATTAGAATTCTCATTTTCAGAATATGAATGAAAAATGTGCATAGATTACATTTGCATACTTTTCAAGTGAATTGTGCATAGATTACAAATGCATAGTTTACATTTTGAAAAATCAATCATAGATTTAGATCAGTTTTCTTTGATTTGAATTTAGATGTTTTTATGCTTGTTTTAAAAACACAAAAATAAAAAACTGTTTTGGAATTTATTTTCATTAGTTTTTCTTGATGAAATTAGTGCATTAGAGAATTTGTTATATTTTCTTAGTTAGGATGACCCAAAAAATGTACAAATAGGTCGACCCAACCATTTTTATAAGTTTGTCCCATAAGTAAATATACAAACACTATAAATAAAGGGCATATGGATTTATTTGTACAAAATTCAAACAAGAAGAGATATAAGGTTGCAAGAGGAGCTGAGAAATAAATTTTGGGGTGATTCTTGGAGTCTAAAGGTGGAAGCAAAAATATGATTTATGAGGTGAATGAATCATCTAGGAATTTTTGTTATAGCTTTTCTTTTGGGATTTTTCAAAATGTGAAACTTGAAATATACATATTAAATATGTTCATGTACTTATTAGGGGTGGCAAGAGCGAGAGGGGCCATATTTCGCTTTGATGAACAAATAGAGACATAATATTCTTGGTGTTTGGGTGACGCATCTAACAATCAATATGGTTTTATTGCACTATGGTAGGGTTTGGAATTAACAATATTAAGGAAAATATCCAAGATTGTAGTGTTCGAAGATTCAATGATTGTAATTCAACATGTGTGGAAAGCAAAAGGGGTTAAAAACTATGCTCTCCCCCTACTTTGCAAAGGATAGTTTTACAAACTTATCACTTTGAGAAAATATAATACTTTCATGTGTATAGACATCCAAATGAAATATATGATTCATTAGAAAAAAAAGGAACTATTTTGGGATAGGGGGTTCTTAAAATTGGATTAGAGGTTGATAATTAATACTCCTTTGCCCTGACATTAATGATCAAATTATTTGACCAAAATAATGTACAAAAAGGCTCTTATATCCGAATAAATGAACAAGCATACCAAGAGGAAGACATTCCTTTTTTTCAATCCCCAATTGATCAAAATTTGGTCTATAATTTAGCATTAGCAAGAATGGAACAACAACCCCTATTAATTATTTATTCTCAAAGACCAATGAAGGTGTATCATTTTCCATATTATTGTAACATTGGGCGAAAGGGAGAAGCCACATGCATTCATAGATGACCACGTGATTCAATGATCTAAAATGGGAATATGTATACAACGATGAGGGGCTCTTCTACCCTATTAATGCATTCAATTATCTTCAACCCAAATTTAAATCTATTGTCCTTCCACATCATATTATGGTCATTTCAGGGAAGAAACTATGATTCAAACACGGATTTGCAAACCTTGCAATTTAATTCTCTAAGGTGGCAGAACAAAAGAAATGGAGGATATATACAGATTAATGTTATTCACCTTCAAACTCACTTTGCATTTCTGATAATTTTTTATACCCATGAGCATTTGAGTATGGCCAATACAGGAGATTGAAGCATGGATCAGAAAAATTCTCTCATGGTGGACCGTGAGACATCAACATGTGGGAGAGAGTAAGCCAAAATGAATTTTCTCTTGGAAAGGTTAATGGATTCAATGGAAGGGTTGTTGAATACCCTGAAACAAAGGAGTGTTGTGTTGAAAAGTATAACTAGGTTTGGTCTTGATAATGACATGTAATTGTGACTCTTGAAAATAATGTAATGAAGAAAATAAATTATTATTGGCTTGCTTCATGGGTTTCATGAGCAAGGGATTATTGTTTTAGAGTCAATTTCATGTATGACCATTATTTTGCATATAAAGAATGTATATAAGTCTATAAGTTGTCTAGAAACCCTCCAAAACCATCCTCTTCATATTCATCCTCAATATATATACATAAAAGTCATGTCGGCTCACATGTGGAGACACACCCATTTGTACGGCTAGGTTGTCTTATATTGATGGGTGAACTACTATAAATAGGAGGCAAGGCACCTCAAATTTCCATAGTTCAGTTAGGTGCATCTCTGAGATTTTGGATGGGTATGACACTGATAGAACTTAGATAAACCACATTAATCTCCTCAACATACTTCTGATAATTTCGGTAGTCAAGAAAACTAGGAGTTCAGATGTTATCTTAGGAAACATAATGATCACAGTGTGGATTGTAACACTGAATTTGGGGTCACATTATGGTGACATTTTCCTCATTGTCTCGGCATAATATATATCATTGTATTTCGATAAAATATTTGCAATAGTTTACAATGATTCCACAGTTAAGGTTTTAATGTTGTTCAAGGAGAATCTAGGTACTCGGTGCTACAATGATGCTATTATGTATGGTACTGAAATTTTATGATGTCTTGGTGGAATATCATAGGAAGGACAAGGAACCATAGTTCAGTGGTATGTATAGAGGCCACAATTCTGTGATGTATCACTATGGTTGGATGTTGCTACATCAGTCATGATTTGGTGACTTCACATTGACATGTTACTGTGCCATGAAGAGATGATTTCAGTTTGAGGAGGATCAAATAAGAGGAAGAAGAATATCAAGGAAGAAGGATGACTGTGTCTTGATCTTGGTGTGGATAAATAGGTCAAGGGTCATGGTCTTGGTATTCATCAATTGGAATCTATATAAGAAGAATTTGTGTGGGTTTTCCTCTCAAAGAGTGAGAATTTTTGGCCCTGGCTCATAGCCTACATGCCGTGTCTCTTTTTTATATCTATTTATGAATTGGTTACTATTTGATGAAGAAGAAAATTAACAAGATAATGAGAAATAAGATCCTAATCTAAATAAGTAAAGAGCATTCACAAACATTCACCAACAAGAGAAATCACCTAATGTTAATGCCCTATATTTCTCAACATGGTATCATAGCTATGGTGCTAAAGTCAAGGGAAGGGCATCTAATCAAGGAGACACTCGAGGATCAAGTTTCATGAAAAACATCAAAGCGAAGTGGAGGATCTACATTGAAAAAGAAAGTCTACTTGAAAAGGAAGTATTTTGATCATCAATAAAATCAAGGTAACTAGAAGTTTACACCAATAAGAGTGTGGACCACAAATACCCTCATCAAGATGAAGAGATCTACAAGGAAAGGCAGCCCAAAAGTATAGAGAAGAAAGATCACATCATCTTGGATATCTTAGAAGCATTTCCAATCTGCATTCATTCACTACAAAAGAAGTCGAAGTATCTTGAAGGCGAGAAAGAATTATCATCTTCAAAAGCTACAAGGAAAGTTCCCTATCATTGCATTAAAGGATCTCATCATTATCCTTGAAGAATATCATCCGAGGAAGCACCTATACATCTTCTTCAACCACCATCAAAGTGGTCAAGTTGAAGATTTCATCTTCACTTGTAAAGTAAGTATCTTTCATTCTATAATCAAATTTGGTAAAATGACTTCATTTTGCAAGGAGATCTACAAGTTGGTTGGATCATCAAAATTCCTTTCATGGAGAAAGGAGGATAGACATAGTCCATGGAAAGGGATTCTTATGAAATATCCTCTCAATATTGGATACATCAAAGGGATGTATATGATAAGCTCATATGGCTATTCTCTGAAGATGTAATAAAGCATGTCATATCACTTAGATCCGATCTACTCAAAACTGAAGGTATCAAAATAATAAAGGGATATCTTCATAAGATCTAAATTACAAGATCCAGGATGCGATAATCATCATTGTTATAAATAAAAAAGTAACAGATGTACATGGGGATAATAAAGTTACCTCATTCAGCAACTTGTGGTCTCTATGCTAGATAGAAAAAGACAAGTTGAGGGAAAAAGTATTGAAGGTTAAAGGACTCAAACATTTGTAGGAAGGAAAGGGAAGTTTAGAAAATTTGGTCATGAGAAAATAAGGAAAAGTATATCTAAGATTCAATGTTATGGAGAAGTTATGGACATTACAGAAAGCAAGCTCATATCACCGAAAAGATGGAGGAAGTTGAAGAGAAGAAGTGCAAGGAAAAAGGGAGTAAGAGATCTTTACTATGATTAAGATAGCCTCCCTCATAAAAGGTCTTGCCATAGCTCCTAAATATTTTATAGGATATGGATATAATAATATGCATTGTGGCATCGTGAAAGCATTAAAATAAAGAGCTTGTGACAACTCCATAGGAAATCATGACGGATAGACTGAAAAAAATCTATGGCAGTCAAATATAAAGGATATAGCTCTTGGGAACATCATTAGAAAGAAGAATTCATCTAGGACAAGGCTCATCATACATCAAGTCAAAAAGGAAACATCTACTAGATAATAATATGCAAGATCCTCAAGATTATCTGATGGAATATTCATTGGAAGGTTCACTGATCTAGAGAGGAAGCAAGTGTTACATTAGGAACTCCAACTTGTAGAGCTCATGGGATGATGGTATGATGACATAAGAGGTGAACCAAATCAAAGGGTTGAAGATATTTTAAATCAAGGAAGTTATTGAAAGAAGCCTACATGACCAAAAGGTAAATGAGGTATGTATGCTTGTATAATTGGCATGTCGTATGGTTGCAGGTAACATGGATCACAAATTCTATCTTGAGAAGCATGCTCAAAGGAAAGGAATATCCTCCTATGAAAGGTTGCCGGAAGGCATGGTTCACATGAGATGAAATAAACATAATATGTCATAAGGAGGATGAGGTAGTTGAATACAATTAAGGAACTCTGATTGGAAGCTCTTAGGAATGGAATGTGTGAAGAAAGGGAGGAAGAGATCATAAGATATGAAACCATGGTAAAGGAAATCAAAATCTCCCAAAAAGATATGAATACTCTGATGGAAGTTTGAAAAAGATGGAGACCCTTGAAAATTGATATATTTGGGAGACGTGTCAACATGTACACAGGATGTTGATACCTATAGGAAGATGTCATGATGAAATACCATCACAATGGTAAGTCTGATTTAAGTGTTCATTTCTTATTTTGAAAAAATATCTAGATGGGCTTGTGGATAATTGCCAAAGGGAAGAATTGTGGATGTCTTTCTAGAAATACCATATATAAGGATGAAAGATCCCTCCAAAATATATGGCATGAAGAAAGCATCATGGCATGAAGAAATTCTAGATGAATATTGATGGATCACTTCTTGATGAAAGGAATGATGAAATGAATGACTCATGGATGAAAGTGATGGATGGTCTATGCCCTATGAAAAAGTCCCAAAGATGAAGACTCCATAATAAAGAAGAAATTAATGACATTGAAGGAAGGATTTCTTCAAAGTAGTTGGATTTCCTATTAACTCGACCTGAAAATTTGATGTAGGTCCCTAATTAAGAAGGAGCCTGGAAAAAAGTTTCTTACATGGAAGAAACTTGGAAATTGCTAAGGCAAGAGGGAGCTTAGGTACATTCTTGGTATAGGAATGTGTACATTCCTTTAACGGAATATTTCCTCCCTAATTGAGAGGGAGAGATAGAAAAAACATTCTTTTCTTCACTTGGAAAGACATAATGGAGGATTGGGTAATCATCTCGCATCCGAAACTCTTTAAGGATGAGATAGGACATCCAAGATAAGAGTAGTCATAGAGGACCGATATCCTTTGAGGATTGGGAATCCAAGATAAGAATAGTCTTGGTGGAACACACCCTGAGAACCCAGGTAAGATATGTTCTAGGAGAGACAATTATTAAGGTTTCTATAAATCATTGGTATCACCAGCATTGAGCTCAAATATCATGGAGAGATGGAGCTTGTTGGAGGTTCCCATGTTTTGGCCAGGTTGACAAGACCAAAAGATGATACAACATAGAACCACTTTCAGACCTTAGGATCTAGCCCTCCTAGTTCCAGAGAGGGATCTCTCTATATGAGTCAAAGTTTATGTCTTTGAGGCTCTAAGTTATGATTTTAGGCTAGTTATAGGCACAAGGTTTGTTTGTTTGATTGTTTAGGTTTGGTTGTTGGGAATCAGGAAAGGAAGGTCCAACATAAGACAAGGATGAGCATAGAGAGAATTAGGCCAAGACAGATAACTCAGAGAACATTAAGACCATTGGGCAATGGAGTCAAGAAAGGATTTACTTGTGTTCAATGTGCAAGCTTTCAGTTGGGCTAATCGTCTAGAGCATTTGGATCTTAAAAGATGGTTGATGGAATGGAACATTAAGGACTGAAAATGAGTGAAGGGGAACCAACCAATTCTGTCTATAGATCAGGTCAGAGGTCATTTAACTCCAGACTTGCTTGGACAAAACCGGAGTCAAGACAAGGGATCTTAGAAAGGCTTAATGAGATGGAATGATCCTAGTGAGGCAGAGACAGGGTTCTAAACCTCCCAGTGTTCTCAAATCATCTAACTAAATCCTAACAAGAACCTCTAAACATAGATTTCATTAATTCATACAACAAAGAGCAGGCAATAACATCCACTACACTGGTTAAACCAATTGAAATCAATATTCAGATACACATGTAAGCAGAAAACATAAAAGGCTGGGAGAGCAGCAACATAAGGTACCTATCAAGGGTAAATCTTATGCCAAACTTCTGATGCGAGCCTGAAGAAACGTAATGAAATGAAAGCAAGTCAATCACAAATACAGAGAAAGGAAAACATCACCAGCTGCCTTAGATCAATATCCAAAGAAATGTGCTTGTCATATTAAAAACAACACCAATCAGGTACAACGTTGCTCACAGCTTGAAACATTCAGTCTGAATACATCTGATCTCAGCCTATCTTACAATATTACACAGAGAACTTGTCTCAAGAGGAAAATGCTTGCAATATACTGATATCCAATCAACAACCTTTACAACATTTCCTTCTGTGCTTTATAGCAGAGGATGAATATAAGGTCGAATGAGGGGGTAGGTGAACACTAAATGTAACCTTAATCACAAAAAAGAATAAAGGGCCGAGACCCATTCTGTTTGACTGCTGAGTGTTTAATCTCTGTCATCACTTTATGCTGGAGTGATCTTCTCTGGATATGACTTTGACATATTTCGGCTGTGCTGCTGTACTTGTGGTGAATAAACAAAAGAAAAATGAACACTGGGAAGTCTGCTACATAAATGCTCTAATTGCTTTGAACTACTGTTAGGGTGGGAATTCCTTCAGGGACACGGTGCATAATAAAAGAAGTATGGGCACCCTGTACTGTGTGAAGAAAAACATTATGTTGGTGAATAAACCTTGATGTTGCTTTTTACTCATGGTCAAGACCTTCTAATTGATCCACGGGGTCTTCAAACCGGTGCTTTACCTCTGAAAAACTGGATCGAGCTCTTTAATCCGCATAATAATGCTTTAATTCTAAGCTTGAGGCCTAAATATCTACGTTTGCGTGCCTCTAGGTCACTGCTGCTCCATTGATGGCGCAAATCAAGCTTTAATGGTGTCAGACGGGGTTTGCAGAGCTTAAACTCTGTCCTTCAATGGAGAAAGGCTCTGCCGATGCAAAAAACTGGCTTATGCATTAATTTCCTATGCACATAATTCTTTGCTGCTGCATTAAACGCTGTGTAATCATGGCGGACCATTACCAACTGATAAACCTGCAAAAACATGCAACCTGTCAAGAAAAAACATGGACAGGGCGATGGGGGCGGTGCGAAGAATGAAAATGGCCGTGTAGATGATGAACCGGGGGAGAAATTACGAAAAATGGTGACAAATTGGTCTAGCGGAGGTGGCGGTCTGCGGAGTGAATTTCGCTGAAAAAACCTTCAAAAACACGAATATGGATGAATATATGCAATAACATTAACGGGGTACGGTGGGACACACGTGGCAGGAGTGACGTGGTGGGTGGACCCGGGGGTGGTCAACGGAGGGCAAACAGATCTGGACCGTCGATTATGGTGGAGATCGACGGCGAGGGCGACAGACGGTGGGCCAGCAGGCATGGTGGAGACATATTAACGGGTGAGCATCTTGGTTTATGGGTGACCGTCGGATGAGCGTCTCGAGATCCAACGGTTGATAGTGATTTCGCTCGACATCTGTGGTCGAAAAATAATGCATGGGGGATGGGCGGTTTCGCCATCGTACAGAAGACACGCGTAGGCAGCTGAATGGAATCGCCGGGCGTTGGAGGAAAACCGCCTACCGTGCATAAGTGGTGCGAAATGAACCAGGCGGTTTCTGGACAGCGCAGCGGGGACCACAAGGCGGATGGGCTTCGCGTCGTCGATCTGGCGGGGAAACGGACGACGATGGCCCGGCATGGAGAAAGGCGGGGGAGACGCGGGCGCTGAAGATTTAAAGACTGTTGTACGATCAATTAAGATCAACGGCCGACGCTGCGCTTGATAAGGCTTGAGATAACAGGGCGCGAGGCTACGGGGAAGGGGGCTCAGGCCTATTATAAGGTCTGGAGTGGGTTTTTGACCCATTTTAATGTATTTTGAGGCCCGAAGGGTAACGATGGGGAAATGGAGGGGGAATTTGGGAAAACAAAGGGTGTAGGGGTTTTAGAGGAGATTTAGGGGGTTTAGTAGGGAAAATAACAAGGGGAAAGAGGGAAATTGACAGAAGGAGGAAAAGGGGGGAAAAGGGGACATTTTGCAGGGGTACAAGGGGTAAATGTAGGCCTTAGGGAAAGGAACCAGTAGAGGGGATTAATGTTAGGCATAGCATAAAGAGATTTCAAGGAGGATGGGTTTTTAGGGAAAAGACATTCCTTGAAGGCTCCAAAACAATCTAGCCCCCAGCTTGATTGTCAAGAATTTCATAGGGGGCTAACAGTGGCTCCACATGGGGATGGCTTCTTCTTGAAGGAGTCAACAGACCAAAAATAATCTTTGGAGTAGGCCAGATGCCTGCTACTTGGCACATCCCTTTCTTTGATCAGCTGTCACAATATGAATATGTTACATCAGCAGAAACATTTCTCCCAATCAAACTACCTACCCAAACTACAATCCTAGCATTTTTTCTCCTATTAGGGTGCACTTGAGCTAACAGACCCTTTACATGATTTATTTTTGAAACAGAAAACAAACCTATTCTAAATATACCCTTATTACTCCATGAGACCATATTAGACTGTTGGCCTCATATGCTTCTCTACCTAATCTAACATCTGCTGGGATTAAATTGTCCAACATATTTCTTCTCCTAAATTCTAAGACATGAAATTGAAAAACAGCCAAGCCAGGATTAGACTGTCTGACTTGCTGGAGTGAAACAAAACTTTGAAGGTTTGAAATTTGTACTTTTGAAGTATCCTTCTCTGTTTGTGACTCAGATTTTGAGCATATTAGAGTCACCTTTTCTTCTTCGTTTTCAGCTCTGGTTTTAGGCATGTTAGAGCTGATTCTTCCTTTTCCTTTGCTGGTCCAGATTTTGAGCGTGTTAGGACTAGCTGTCTTTCTCTCTTTGGCTCAGGTTTTGATCATATTAGAGCCAATTTTTGCACTTTTCGAAGGTCCATCTTTTGAGCATGTTTGAACCTCTACCTTCTCTATTTTTTTGAAACATTTTCTATATTTTCTTGAAAGTAAAAATGCAATGGCATGTACAATGGAAATGGAACTGGAAATGAAAAATCAGCAGAAATAGTGTTTGAACACCCTGCCATTGACAGGACCCACAGTGGCCTGGATGACAAATGGACCTTGCCACAAGCTGTCAAACTTGCGATGTTTACCTTTGTCCTCTCTCCTTGAATCCCATTTCAGAACCTTGTCACCAACCTTGAAATCAATATCTTTGGTTCTTTTGTCAAATAGCCTTTTAATGTTTTGCTGAACTCTGATAGCTCTGTTATATACCTCCTCCCTGATTTGCTGAAGATGGATTGTCTGATTTATTCTTCTTGTCATGTTGTCTTCCTCTGACTAGATCTCCTGGACCAGTTTGATTACTGGAACTCCAAGGCTAGTAGGAAAAACTGCTTCTGTTCCATACACCAGCTGGAATGGTGACATGCCAATAGATTTCTTTGTGGTGAGACTGTCGGCCCACAAAGCATGTATTAACTTTTTATGCCATGACTTTTTGTTCTCCTCCAGCAGCTTCTTAATGATTGTGACCAGGCTTTTGTTAGATGATTCAGCCAATCCATTACCCTGGGGGTAATAGGCAGTTGAATGACCAAGCGTGATGTGGTACCTGTGACAGAACTCAACCATTTTCTTGGATCCGAAGGCAGCAGCATTGTCAGTGATTATTTTCCTTGGACAGCCAAATCGAGATAGGATGAAGTCTTCTAGGAACCTAATGATCATAGAATCAGTGGCATTCCTAGTGGGTATGGCTTCTATCCATTTAGTGAAGTAATCTGTGGCAGTCAGGATCCACTTGTGTTGCCCAGAAGAAGAGGGGTGAATCTCTCCGATAAAGTCTAGGCCCCATTGCATGAAGGGACCTTCTACAGTGATGGGTTGTAGAGGAAGGGGGAGGAGTTTTATTTTACCTTCAAAGATCTGACATTTGTGGCAAGTGTTCATCATTTTATGGACATCATTAAACAGTGTAGGCCAATAATAACCAGCCTTGAGTATTTTATTTGCAGTGGCTTTCCAACTCAGGTGGCCTCCACACTCCCCAGCATGGAATTCCTATTTAATTCTTTCAGCTTCAGGTTCAGACAAGCATTTCAGCAATAGGCCGTTTGGATTTTTCCAGTATAGATTCTCATTCAAAATGCAATAATTTCTAGCTTTGAGTTTTATGAATCTGGCCTTGGTTTTGGACAGTTCTGGAGGGGCATTGAGATTGGTGAGGACATAAAGGATATCAGAATACCATGGAGAGTTTTGGAATTTCTCTTCTATAGTGGGATCACGTAGGCCTTCCTGCTCATCCAAGGCATTCACCATGTTAATGTCAAGGGCCTGCAGATTTGATTCAGCCATTAATTAGTCTAGGCCTTGACCTTTGATCAGTTTGGTGGGCTTAATCTCAAGATCATACTCTAAGATAGTAGCAATCCATTTGCCCCTTTTCCCATCAGGGTCTTGGGACAAGATATCCTTGACCACTATACTTGGCACATAGGCTATGGTGTGAGAATGCAGAATGTACACCCTAAACTCTTTTAAGGCCTTGACCAAGGCATAAGCCTGCTTTTCCATGATGTTGTATTTCAGAGGTGCATCCCTTAAGGCTTTACTGAAGAAATCTATAGGCTGTTCATTACCTTCTGAATTTTTCTGCAGTAAGACTGCAGCCACGGTATGCTAGGAGGAAAATGAAAAGATCAGAAAATCTTTCGAGAAATCAGGGCTAATCAGCACAGGAGCCTGAGTGAGTGCAAGTTTTACAGATTCGAAAGATTGTTTGGCTCCTACAGTCCATTTCACTCCCACACCCTTCTTCAGCATGTTAGTCATGTTCCTGTTGTGTTCGGCTAGATTGGGAATAAATATCCTAAGGAATTTGATTTTCCCAATGAAGGACTGTAATTCGTTGATGTTCCTCGGATGTGTGATTTGAAGTATTCCCTCAACTCTTTGGGGATCTGTCCTAATTCCTTTCTCAGAAATGATGTGACCTAGAAGTTTACCTTCTTGCAGCCCAAAAACAATTTTCTTAGGATTTAAGGACAGGCTGTACCTTCTACATTTTTCGAAAACTTTCCTCAGATGTTTGAGATGTTCTTCTTCAGTTTTGGAAAAGACAGTCAAGTCATCCAAGTAGATAACTATGAAGTTTCCTATCTCATCTGAGAAAGCTATATCCATCGCTCTCTGGAAAGTGGCCTCAGCATTCATCAGTCCAAATGGCATCTTCACATACATAAAGGTGCCCCATGGGGTGGTAAATGTTGTTTTGAGTTGATCTTCTGGGAGTACCAACACTTGTTTATATCCTGAAAAACCATCCAACAGGGAAATCCTTTTAGAGCCCACTACCCTCTGTAAGATATGTTCCATTCTAGGCAAGGGGTAGTTGTCTTTTTGAGAGGCTCTGTTGAGGTTTCTGAAGTCTATGCACAGTCTAATTTCCCCTGTTTTCTTTCTTACAGCCACTAAGTTTGATACCCAATCAGATAACCTTACAGGGACTATTATGCCTGCATCATACATCTTTTTAATCTCCTTTTCAACTGCATGCAATTGTTTTAGATTGATCCTACAGAGTTTTTGTCTGAAAGGCTTCTGGTTTTCCTTCAAGGGTATCTTGTGTTGTATGATGTTGGTGTCATAAGCCTTTAAGTCTTCATAGCTCCATGCAAACACATCAATGAATTCCCTAAATAGGTCAATTTATTTTTTCTTCATGTTTGCAGGTATAGACTTAGCCAGTTTGATCATTTTGGGTCTATCTTCAGTGCCTATGTTGCATTCTTCTACATTTGAATATGCATGTTCCATAGTGGGCTTATTTGCTACATCATCAAAGTCGAAAAGGTCCTCTAAGGGTGCCAGGCCTCTGGGTATATTCTTATCTTTGGCCTGCAGCACCTCTATTTCTGCACTGTCTGTGTTTTCACATTTTATGGTTGAGCTTCCAGTTTCCTCAGAAAAAGAATTTATTTCTATGCTACAAGACGGGGATACTTCATCAGAGGATTCCTCACTAAGGCAGCTGTCTTCAGATTTAGAATTTGAACCAGAAAATTCAAACTCATTCTTGCCTATTAAGAAATCTTCAATCTGTTTGTCACCTTCAAAGACCTGCCAATATTTTTCGTTGTCTGGCACTGCAGGTCGGAATTTGGTCTGAATGATGATTTGTTGGTCAGCTGGAGTTCGAGGATATGAACAAGCCAAGCAAGCCAATCCATTTGCGATAAAATTTTGATTCCTGGGAACAAACACCAATTCATATTCAACAAATTTTTTCAATAAATCTAGAGTGTCGTTCCGGTATGCTCTTAACCTGGGGTGTTTGGCTGTATATTCACCATTCACCTGTCTAATAACTAAATCTGAATCTCCATGCACAGTTATCCTACGGGCCCCTAATTTTTTCAATAGATTTAAGCCAAGAATAAGAGCCTCATATTCTGCAATATTATTGGTGCATTTGAAATGCAGATTCACAGCATGGCTCTCTGCATGATCATTTTCTGTGTTACGTAGCCACACCCCTGCTCCAGCATTGTTTCTAGTACAGGACCCATCAAAATTCATCTCCCACAGGGGTTCGCCATTGTGTTGCACTGGAGGGTCTGTACTAGGTTGCGGGATATCTTGTTCTTCACGTGGTGTATTAGTTTGAAGGGTGTGACTAATAGGCTGACTGCATTGTGCTCCTGATTCATTCTGAGTTTCGTTTTCATTATCCTGCCCATGGTTTTCTTCATCGTATTCTTCTAGGGTGGCCATTATGCTAAATCCCATGGGCTCTGCATCCTTGTTTGCATTTCTGGATTCATATTCTGGCTTTCCTAAGGATTGGTCGTTATAAAGAATGAAAGAATCCAGGTCCGTGTGTACAGAGTACAATGGTGAATTTTCAGGTTTCTCGGGGCTACTGACTAGGAATTTCATTTGAGCTTCTCTATACAGTCTTCTAAGTTGGCCAAAGATAGGGATAGTGGCATATGAGCCATCCATCTGCATTGTTCCTTGCAGCTTGCCCCCCCATGATCTCGACAATAGCATACCATACTTAGGTGGCACGTCTGCCACCACCACATCCATGACCGTACACTTAGCAGGAATCTGGGTCAAGCTCACACATAAGTCTTTAATTAGGCCAAGACACTTTACTCTGCTAGAGTCAAATGAATACAAATCTTTGTAAGGGCAGGTTATCTCTAGGCCTAATCTTTCCATCACTACCTTAGGCATTAGATTGTGTGATGCTCCAGAGTCATGCATAGCATTATGAAGGATCTTGTCATGAATGTTGAGACTGACATAGAAAGGTGGAACCAACCCTTCCTGAAACTTTCCCTCAGGACCAAACAAGAGGGCAGGTTGATCATCATTCAAATTCACAGTGTCGTTATTTTCCCCTAGATTTAATGCTTTCAAAATTTTTCCCTTATATACATCCTGAGAGGCCAACTCAGATAATGGTACAGGGATTTTGATTTTGGCAATCTCACTTTCCAGATTGAAAGTGCACTGGACCTTTGTAACGCTCAATTCTATTTTATTTGCCATTGTCTTAGTGGCTGTATCGGCTTGTGATTTCTCACTATGTACAGGGTTGGTGACAGTTTTATCAGGGACGCTAACCGCAGTGTCAGTGCTACTAGCTGGTTGGCTTTGTTTTTCAACGTTTTGGTTGTCTTTTTCTTTGTTTTTCCCAGAACTTTCAGCTGCTGTTTTTCTTTTTTCAGCAGTCACTTTAGAAGATTTTTCAGGCCTTTCCTTGATGGTAACCTCAGGAGCTTTAGGTTTGGAAGTGTCTTGTTTTTTTTTCTCCTAAGTTCAAATTTTTCTCTGGCCTGCATCATGGAATTTTCAAATCCTAATATGTAATATTCAGTTTCAAACCACTCCTCCTCCCAGTATGAAGGTGAGGGCTGATCTTCCCCTGAATCATAGTTAAGGACTGAGTCTTCTATTTCAAACATGTTTATTGTATTCCCTTCAGAATCTTCTATGATTCCCTCATATTCATCTAAAAATTTCTCTTGGAATGGGGGAATTACTTGTTGATCTGACTCTCTCTGTCTGTTGGGAGCATTGTTGTTTCTTCTAAAGTTCTAGTTCTGATTTTGGTTCTGTTTTCTGTTCTAATTTCCAACTGTGACAACCATTTTCTTCATCATTTGTTGTAGCTCTTCCATGTTTTTAGACAATTTTTCATAATTTGGATCAGATGTGGAGGCTACATTGTCATCCCTATATGTTACCCTCCTCTCAGATCTCAGTCTTGCTCTTTTCTCAATCAAGTTGGCCTCTATGTTTACAACCCCTTTCTGCATGTCTTCCAATGTGGTGTATTCTTTATCCCTAAGCTCATAGGCCATGTCAGCATCAAACCCGTCAGGGTACTTTGCTAGGGCCATGCCTTATGGAGGTTTCATATGTGGGGGGAGGGAATTGTAAATGTTGTTAAATCTTGTTGTGTAATCATGGACACTCTCTCCCACGTTTCGTTTAAGGCTCATGTATTCAGCTAGGAGTTGGCGAGGATTTTCTCTAGTCTCCCATTTGTTTATGAAGGTCTGATATAATGCAGGGAGATCTTGGATACTCCCAGGAGGTAAGTTTTTAAACCATTTCTTTACATCTCCCCCCAAGATTTGGGCAAAGATTCTCATTTTGATTGTTTCATCATCAATTTCCATATATTCAAAAGAATCCTCCATCTTATCTACATGTTGCTGAGCTATGATTGATTCTTTAGCAGTTTAGTGTGGGATCTTTGATTGATAATCATTTGGTAAGGGTAACAAGGGCTGAGGTAAAACTAGGGGTGCATACCAAGCTGCCATAGTAATGTTCTGATGAGGTATTGGGTTGGCTTGAGCAGCTGGCATTTGGATGACAGGGATATTAGGACCAGCAGAAGTTTGTTGAGCAGATCTAGGGTGACAGAGCCCCAAGTTTTGAATGAAGTGGATATAAGGTGGTGTAGATGGAGGGGTTCCTCTGTCCCTAGCGTGTTGACCACTATGAGATGGTGAACTGTGAAGCTCGAGGTCTGGCTGGTCTAGATGACTGAATGACCTAGTTCTAGGTAATCTGTTAGGTGGGTCTAGGTCAGGGAGAAAATGTGATAGAGTTGTTAGGTCTTATGGTGCAGAATTAGCTCTATGAATGTGACTGGAAATAGTTGGTCTTTTAGGTGTATGAGCTCCTTTGAGGATACTCTCCAGATTTTCAACTATTTCAGGTGGGTCAGGGTTAGGATAAGCTCTTGTGTGAATTGTTCTGAAAGCCATAATGCTATACTTCTAACTAAGAAGATTAACCCTACTTGCTACTGTGGTTGATGTTGTCTCAGAGGCTAGTCTCCTAGTGGAGTCTGATGTGAAACCATGACAATCAGCAGGCCTACTGATCACCAGTGGAGTATTTTCGTTTAGGAATAATGGAGTCGCCAGGTGGAGGGTTTTTGGGTATGTCTAAGGGGTTACACTGTCCACTGCAGTGCTCAGGCACTATCACCTCTCAAGAATAACCTCAATAACAATGAACTCCAACCAGAGATTGACTGGAAGGGCATTTACCAGATATGACACCTATGAAGAGGGTGAGATCCGGAGGCTACCTGGCCCTTTCCAGGCTCTGTCTAAGAGTATGAAGGACACTCAACAATAGAGGTCGATTCAAGAAAGAAGTGAATTACTGTCAACCTAACCAGAGATTGAAGGTTTTGGATGCCTAGGGATGTTCAAAAGTTAATGCACTCAAATTCCCCAGCAAAGTTGCCATTATGTTGGAGGTTCCCATGTTTTGGCCAGGTTGACAAGACCAAAAGATGAGACAACATAGAACCACTTTCAGACCTTAGGATCTAGCCCTCCTAGGTCCAGAGAGGGATCTCTCTATATGAGTCAAAGTGTATGTCTTTGAGGCTCTAAGTTATGATTTTAGGCTAGTTATAGGCACAAGGTTTGTTTGTTTGATTGTTTAGGTTTGGTTGTTGGGAATCAGGAAAGGAAGGTCCAACATAAGACAAGGATGAGCATAGAGAGAATTAGGCCAAGAAAGATAACTCAGAGAACATTAAGACCATTGGGCAATGGAGTCAAGAAAGGATTTACTTGTGTTCAATGTGCAAGCTTTCAGTTGGGCTAGTCGTCTAGAGCATTTGGATCTTAAAAGATGGTTGATGGAATGGAACATTAAGGACTGAAAATGAGTGAAGGGGAACCAGCTAATTCTGTCTATAGATCAGGTCAGAGGTCATTTAACTCCAGACCTTCTTGGACAAAACCGGAGGCAAGACAAGGGATCTTAGAAAGGCTTAATGAGATGGAAAGATCCTAGTGAGGTAGAGATAGGGTTCTAGACCTCCCAATATTCTCAACTCATCTAACTAAATCATAACAAGAACCTCTAAACATAGATTTCATTAATTCATACATCAGAGAGCAGGCAATAACATCCACTACACTGGTTAAACCAATTGAAATCAATATTCAGATACACATGTAAGCAGAAAACATAAAAGGCTGGGAGAGCAACAACATAAGGTACCTATCAAGGGTAAATCTTATGCCAAACTTCTGATGTGAGCCTGAAGAAACGTAATGAAATGAAAGCAAGTCAATCACAAATACAAAGAAAGGAAAACATCACCAGCTGCCTTAGATCAGTATCCAAAGAAATGTGCTTGTCATATTAAAAACAACACCAATCAGGTACAACGTTGCTCACAGCTTGAAACATTCAGTCTGAATACATCTGATCTCAGCCTATCTTACAATATTACACAGAGAACTTGTCTCAAGAGGAAAATGCTTGCAATATACTGATATCCAATCAACAACCTTTACAACATTTCCTTCTGTGCTTTATAGCAGAGGATGAACAGAAGGTCGACTGAGGGGGTAGGTGAACACTAAATGTAACCTTAAACACAGAAAATAATAAAGGGCCGAGACCCATTCTGTTTGACTGCTGAGTGTTTAATCTCTGTCATCACTTTATGCTGGAGTGATCTTCTCTGGATATGACTTTGACATATTTCGGCCGTGCTGCTATACTTGTGGTGAATAAACAAAAGGCATATGAACACTGGGAAGTCTGCTACATAAATTCTCTAATTGCTTTGAACTTCTGTTAGGGTGGGAATTCCTTCAGGGACACGGTGCATAATAAAAGAAGTATGGGCGCCCTGTACTGTGTGAAGAAAAGCATTATGCCGGTGAATAAACCTTGATGTTTCTTTTTACTCATGGTCAAGACCTTCTAATTGATCCATGGGGTCTTCAAACCGGTGCTTTACCTCTGAAAAACTGGATCGAGCTCTTTAATCCCCATCATAATGCTTTAATTCTGAGCTTGAGGCCTAAATATCTGTGTTTGCATGTCTCAAGGTCACTGTTGCTCCATTGATGGCGAAAATCGAGCTTTAATGGTGCCGGGCAGGGTTTGCAGAGCTTAAACTCTGTCCTTCAATGGAGAAAGGCTCTGCCGATGCAAAAAACAGGCTTATGAATTAATTTCCTGTACACAGAATTCTTTGCTGCTGCATTAAACGCTGTGTAATCATGGCGGACCATTACCAACTGATAAACCTGCAAAAACACGCAACCTGTCAAGAAAAAACATGGACGGGGCGATGGGGGTGGTGCGAAGAATGAAAATGGTCGTGCAGATGATGAACCGGGGGAGAAATTGCGAAAAATGGTGACAAATTGGTCTGGCAGAGGTGGCGGTCTACGGAGTGAATTTTGCTAAAAAAACCTTAAAAAACACGAATATGGACGAATATATGCAATAACATGAACGGGGTACGGTGGGACACACGTGGCAGGAGTGACGTGGCGGGCGGACCCGGGGGTGGTCAATGGAGGGCAAACAGATCTGGACCGTCGATTATGGTGGAGATCGATGACGAGGGCGATAGACAGTGGGCCAGCGGGCATGGCAGAGACAGATTAACGGGTGAGCATCTTGGTTGATGGGTGACCGTCGGATGAGCGTCTCGAGATCCAACGACTGACAGTGATTACGCTCGGCATCCGTGGTCAAAAGATAATGCGCGGGGGATGGGCGGTTTCGCCATCGTACAGAAGACACACATCGACAGCTGAATGGAATCGCTGGGCGTTGGAGGAAAACCGCCTATCGTGCATATGTGGTGCGAAATGAACCAGGCGGTTTCTGGACAGCGCGGCAGGGACCACAGGGTGGATGGGCTCCGCGCCGTCGATCTGGCAGGGAAACGGATGGCGATGGCCCGGCATGGAGAAAGGTAGGGGAGACGCTGGCGCTGAAGATTTAAAGACCGACGTCCAATCAATTGAGATCAACGGCCGACGCTGCGCCCGATAAGGCTTGAGATAAGCATTTTTTGCTTTGGCGAGTGGTCACAGCGTTGGGCTACATGGAGGAACAGGGCGCGGGGCTACGGGGAAGGGGGCTCAGGCCTATTATAAGGTCTGGAGTGGGTTTTTGACCCATTTGATGTATTTTGAGGCTCGAAGGGTAACGATGGGGAAATGGAGGGGGAATTTGGGAAAACAAAGGGTGTATGGGTTTTAGAGGAGATTTAGGGGGTTTAATAGGGAAAATAACAAGGGGAAAGAGGGACTTTGACAGAAGGAGGAAAAGGGGGGAAAAGGGGACATTTTGCAGTGGTACAAGGGGTAAATGCAGGCCTTAGGGAAAGGAACCAGTAGAGGGGATTAATGTTAGGCATAGCATAAAGAGATTTCAAGGAGGATGGGTTTTCAGGGAAAAGACATTCCTTGAAGGCTCCAAAACAATCTAGCCCCCAGCTTGCTTGTCAAAAATTTCATAAGGGGCTTACAGAGCTGTTAGTCAAGGCCTTGCTATGTGACAATTCTGGTTGATATGATGTTATACAAATGGGTTACCAATACGATTTTTCTTATGATAAATTATTCATATTGAGAATGACCAAGTAAAATTTTGAATACCTCCCTAGTTAAGAGGGAGTGTTGAAAAATGTCTAGGTTTGGTATTCATAATGACATGTAATTGTGACTCTTGAAAATAATGTATTGAAGAAAATAAATTATTATTGGCTTTTTTCATGGGTTTCATAAGCAAGGGATTATTGTTTTAGAGCTAATTTCATGTATGGCCCTTCTTGGGCATATAAAGAATGTATCTAAGTATATAAGTTGTCTAGAAACCCTCCAAAATATAAGCATAATCATCCTCTTCATGGCTGACCTAAATATATATACATAAAAGTCATGTAGGCTCACATGTAGAGACACACCCATTCAGATGGTTAGGACAGCTTATATTGAAGGATGAACTATTATAAATAGGAGGCAAGGAACCTCGCATTTCCACAGTTCAGTTAGGTGCATCTCTGAGATTTCAGATGGGTATACAGTGATAGAACTAAGATAAACCAAAGTAATCTCCTCGGCATACTTCTAATATTTTTGGTATTCAAGACAACAAGAAGTTCATATGCTATCTCAGGAAACATAGTGATCATAGTGTGGATTGTAGCACTGAATTTGGGGTGACATTACAGTGACATTTTCCTCATTGTCTCGGCATAGTATATATCAGTGTATTTCGGTGACATATTTGCAATAGTTTCCAGTGCTTCCACAATTAAGGTTTCAGTGATGTTCAAGGAGAATCTTGGTTCTCGATGCTACTTGGTGCTACAATGATGCTATAATATATGATACTAAAATTTTATGTTCTCTCGGAGGAAGATCACAAGAAGGACAAGGAACCACAATTTGGTGGTATGTATAGAGGCCAAAATTCAGTGATGTATCACTGTGGTTGGATTTTGCTACATTGGTCATGATTTGGTGACTTCAAATTGACATGTTCTAGTGCCATGAAGAGATTATTTCTGTTTGAGGAGGATTGAATAAGTGGAAGAAGAAGATCAAGGAAGAAGTATGACTATGTCCTGGTCTTGGAGTGGATAAATAGGTCAAGGGTTATGGTTTTCGTATTCGTCAATTGGAATCTCTTTAAGAATAATTTATGTTGGTTTTCCTCTCAAAGAGTGAGAGGTTTTGGCCCTGTCTCATAGCCTACATGTTTTGTCTCTTATCTATTTGTGTTTATGCATTGTTTCATGTTTGATGAAGAAGAAAAATAACAACATAATAAGAAAGAAGATCCTAATCTACGGAAGTAAAAATAATTTCCAAACAGTCACCAACGAAGAGAAATCACCTAATGCTAATGCCCTATATTTATCAACATGTTTTGGAGGACATACCAACTATTAATGGACACCAAGTCTGAATTTTTGTAGAGAAAATTGGAAAATTTTGAAGCCAAGGTCAAAACAGAATTGGAAGCCATGGAAATATGAATAACAAAGGTTGAGGAATCCTTAGGCAATGGGTTAAACTATGCCTTGGAGGCACCTGAGGCTAGCAAAGGACCGAAGAAGAAAAAGGATAAACAATTGAGGAGGGAGGAATAGTAGAACAAAGTTGAAAATATTGTGTTCCAAGGAGAATCCATTGAAGGAGGACCATCAACTAACTAGAAAATTACCATGCTTTGAAATATTTTGATGTAATGTAGATATCGGTTGTTATTAGGAGTATATTGTAAATAATATAACAGACACTTATTTAGAATAGTTGGTAAAAATTGTCATAAAGATAGATTAGCAATATTTTTTTATTTTGAATTTGGTTTAATTATGGAACATGAAGAACTATGTAAGGGTTCTGGCCCAAAAACCATGTTTTCATTATAATAACAATATCCTATCCATTCATTTGAAAAAAAATTAGTTCTTGATTTGCTATAATTTTAGAAATATGGTCTAAGGAAGTTAGGATTCTTGAATGCTCCTGAAATATTCTTCAAATAAGCCAATGTGGTATTTCAGATATCAATTTTGTTATGGGATGTTTCAAACTATAAAAATTAGATGATATAAATAGAAGATAATTATGTACTTGTGGTTCAAATTTTAAAATTTTGGTGCAATATAATTTTGGGGATATGTGCTAAGGAAGTTATGATTCTTGAATTATCTTGAAATCTTATTTTTTGGCTCAAGGGGTCCTGACCCAAGTTCGGTGTGCAAGGTTGGCCAAAAAACCCCTATACTACTGGCCCATTCGGCAGTGACCTACTTGCGCAGGTCGAAGTCTCACCTGAAGTAGTATGGGTGGTTGCTGGAACCAGGTTTCCGCACCCTGAGAAAGGAAGGGTAAGGCAAGCAGAGTTGCACTAGATCTTGTAATTCCCAGATTACCTTTTTCTGTGCAGAGTTAATTAAGTCTCTATTCGCATCCACGTGCGCTAGATCTATAGTTATATGATTTTTATAATATCAACACAACATTACATAAACAGATTGGAATAGATCTAGATCCAAGCATAGATCTTCGTATTTAACAGACAGAAAATGCACAACACAACAATTATTAGCAATTCTCACAAAAGTACTCACAGATTCAGTCCTATAACAATATTTCGCATTCATTCGTTCATCAATTCTTCCTTACAATTCCCTTCCCAACCTACGCACACAGTAGCAGGGTCTACACACAGCTGGACTTGGATCTCCGCGCACATAGCCAGCAAGAGTTTGTTCCCAAAAACCCAAACAGTTAGCTTAAACAACAGATCACATCAATAGCTCATCATTTCTTATCCCTTACAATACAAAATGCATCTCTATTTATAACAATCTAGCCTAGAATTTCCTATGGTCCGCAACCCATGGTTTTCAGACACCTAGTTTACCCTTTCACCCATTACAATATTGTAAGATCTATTTTTTATTAAATCGAGGTGTGCTGACGGTCATCCTTTGTGCCTGAGGTCATTTCCACGGAATGTCAGACCATGGATGATGCCTACATGTCGTTCGCGTACCCTGAATGAAGGTCTAGGTGAGATGCATCTGCAAGTTGGCCATCAGTATTTTCGAGCCATGCGCTTCGCCCATGGTTGAATGTCCCTGCACGATAGGGATGCGTCGCGTGTCCTCGTGCCATTTATTACCTGAGGCGTCCGCAAATTCTTCAAATTACACGTGGGTCTAGGCAGGTCCATAACCTAACGCATGCCTAGGTCAGTGGTACCCTGGCAAGCCTATCCGTGTAAGGTTTGATCGCACCCTTGAGTGTTGTATGTCAGCAAGTATTCGCATAGGTCAACTGACCTCGGAGTCCATATGGAAACTGGGGTCCTTATGCGCAAGATCACCCTTCTCCAATACTTCTCCTGAGTGAAGAATAATAGTCCTTGCGTAGTTTCTCCATGCAGTGTTAGTGATAGTGCCCCTAGCCTGCGTTTCGTGGGAATCTTAGGTTCAGCCGTCTTCTGACTATCATATGCATCCTCCTGGCAGGGTAGGTTCCTTTCCATGGTAGAGATGCGACGAAAATTCCTGATGGTCTGAAGACATCGAAGCACCGAAACCTCGTGCAATTAGCCTTGCCAATTTTCCAGCTCCTCATCAGAGTCAGAAAAAGATTCGTTGTCCTTTTCCCAGCAGAGAATTCCTTCATCCGTGGGGTTAACCCGATCTTCATCCTGCACATTTGATTTATAAATGTGAACTAATTCCTCCTCCTCATAGGTTCGCTCTGTATACCGCGTACCTTCTGCTAGATCTAGTGGTACTATGACATGCGTACCTTTGATTTCAAACACTATGCTATGCTTCTTGAGATTGACGACACCCCCAATGTCAATTTCCCAGTCCAACCCAAGGAGAAAAGGGTAGGGATCTGCATCTTCCACAATTTCTATGACTTCAAAGTCAGCTAGGACCCTTACCCATGCAATGTCAATCATGACTTTTTGTTACCTTCCTAGAGGGATGATTTTTTGTTGATTGGCCATTTGCAGCTGGATGGTGGACCATTCTAATTTAGGTTCTCCCATTCTTTGACATGTCTGCTTTGGTAATACATTCAAATATTGTTAGTCATTAGTATTTTTACCTGTTTTCATGACTATATTCCTTGGCTAAGTTTTCTAGAAGCTAATCTAAATCTGTGAATTTTTCATCTAGAAAACACCTCAAACAAATTTTTGTCTTCCTACTCCTCTCCTTTAGCCTATAATGGGAAAAAACATCCATTTTCCCTACCTATCACAATTCAGCAAAGCCTCCCTGTCTATAGATGTTATAAGTTTGTCTCTCTACCATCAAAATCCTTTGTTTTTTATGCAACTCACTGTCCAACATTTAACAGAGTGTCTACCCCTCTCTCACTGATCGCTTTGTCAAGTGATAACCTACTCATGCCTAAGAAGCCATTCAAACTCCATGACAAAGTATGTAGGTCTAGGTGGTGGTGTTTTGGGGAAAATTCCTTGGCGAGACTTTTTTAAGCCAAAAGCTCTGTCTTCAATATCAGTCAGCCATCATGTCTTGTTATTTTCCAAAGCCAAAACCCTTGTCTATCCCTAGGTCACGCACCATCAAAGAGGTCACTTTTTTTTGTTTCTAGCAAGGCTCAGGAATGTTCAAATTAGGAAAAGAGAAGGAGTTTTCCCTGTTTGAAGAAACATGATTAGATCAGGAATGATCCCCATGAAACATCAAAGAATCCCACCAAAATTCAAAAGCATCTGTTTTTACATCTCTGCAGGGATGTACTGATTGATGACACCAAGAAGAGTGTGAGCAAAAAGAGCACCTCAGGAGAAAGTTTCAGGCTGTGTCAGTGTACTATGGAAGTCAGAGAAAAGTGTAGATTGTGGCCAGCCCTACAAATTAGCCTTGCACAACCAACAATGATAGTCTTCTGGAAAAAAGAGCTTTAGAGAAAATTAGGCATCATAGTGGAGGTATAAGAAGGACATTTGCTTCTTATACCTCATCATGAACTAAAATTTGAAAGACTGTCACAGAAAAGTTCACCACACCTTATAAAAACACAGTCAAGGGAAGAAAGAGATGTTTCAAGTATGCATAGCAGTGAGCACTCACCATTTACAAAGCAAATTATTTGCTCCTGAAATTTGCACAAATA
Source organism: Pinus albicaulis (assembly GCA_034641835.2). Taxonomy (NCBI): domain Eukaryota; kingdom Viridiplantae; phylum Streptophyta; class Pinopsida; order Pinales; family Pinaceae; genus Pinus; species Pinus albicaulis. The sequence continues at coordinate 1,468,122,452 of CM076577.1, forward strand.
TTTCATGCAAATAGGGATATTCATTACTGGCAGGTCCTCATGAAGCAAAGGGCATTATGATTCAAATGGTTTCATCAAGGATAAGTACCAAAGATCCACTATTTCCTTCTATTTGTATTTTTCAAACAAACACATAGGGGTCACAGTTTTGAAATAAATGAAGTTTTATAGTTTTCAGGACCTCCATCAGCAGATAAGTAGGGCGCCTTATAGTAGATCTGAAGGGTCACAAATACTGTTTTTTTTGGGAGCCTCCTTCAAAAGATAGGCATATGATAAAGGCACTGTCTCAGAGGGCCTAGATTTGGAGCAGATAACCTTTCTCAAAGGATAACACTGTCATATCAAAGACCTCCTTCCAGAGAAGAAAGGGCACCCCTCACAGTCCTAAAGAAGTCTCCCTTGTATCACAAGCATAGAATCTGTTTTGAATGATAAACATAGTGTGTCTAAAGAGCCACAAACAGTTTGTTCATGGAAATTTTTCATTTGGTTGACAGAGGTCAAAAAATCACCCATATAGTTTATCAAACATTAAGGGCCCAAAAACAAGTTGTTCAAGAATAGTTCTCAAATGGTAGACAGAGATGCAAAAACACAATTTTTACAAGTCTTCCTTCAATTATGAGCAGATGGAAAAAACAAAGTGTTTACAAGGCCTCCTTGACAAATAAGAAGAGGGCCCACAGTTGTTTGAGGATATTCAAGAGTGACAAGTGGAAAGCTCAGATTTTACCCCTAAATGGTCTATTTAAAAAGGAATAGAGAAAACAAGCAGTTTTGTGCTTATTACCTCCATCAGATGACAATTACAAGGTTCAAGGGTTGAAGAGAAACTTCTTCAATTGATAAAAAGATTGGGCAAGCTTCTGTTTAAAGGGAAATTTTGCAAATGATAAACAAGAGAAGTTACAAAGCTAGTTTGTTTAAAAAACATTCCTCATTTACAAAACAGAGACAGGCCCTTAGAAAACTGTAAGAGGTTGAAAGCCTAATGTATGCATAAAGCACCCATGCAGTTTTTCAAACAAGGCCTCCTTCATAACAAGCAAAGGGCCCACTTCCCATAGTTTCATATGACCTCCTTCAAAATAAGCAGATGGTCAGGTTTCCCAGTGTTAACACTGAGGTTGAAGAAAGGTGTCATTAATAGACAATTTTGAGAGATACAGTGTTTTGGACAAAAATGGAAAACACCACACTTGTTCCAAAGAAAATGTCATAAAATACACATAGTAATGTTTGTTGAGTATCTCTCAGTGAGAAGCATAACTCCTGGGAAAAAGTTCAATATTCAAAGAAGACACCTTTCAAAAAAGGGGATGAAGCAATTGGTAAAAAAGCAAGCCCCCTACAAACAGAGAAAGTCATTTTTCTTTACAAACACCAAGGCAAAAAAGAATTGAGAAATCACCAAAAGGAGGGAAAAGGTGTTTCAAATCGTTTTAAAAAGAGCTATAAAAGCTCTCAAAGAAGAGGTTCATTGTCTGTTATGCAAAGGAACAAAAGAAGAGCATTTCTCTCAAACCCTGGGCAAGCAGTGGTAAAATTTGAAGACGTGATGCGCCTGTAAGTTAGCGTGACGTGCCTGTAGCGTCTTCACAAAGTTTTTTGAACGCGATGCGACGCACTTGAAAAATAGCGCGACGTGCCTGTGTTTTTCGCCCGTCTAGCGTTCAGAGGGCACCCAGTGCCCGACCCGACAACACACAGTGGCAAGCAAGTGCTACGCGCCTGTGCACAAGAGCGTAGCACCACTCAACACGCCTTAAGCTCACCAAAATCAGATTTTTTCCCAGTGAAACTATCTCCAAAAGCGAAAAATACATTTTTAAGAGGTATTTTACTGTTTTCTTCGCCTAAGTCTTTGATTTTGTGAGGTGTTAAGGGTAAATTTGGTTAACAGAAAAAACACAGTCTAATGAAGGCAAAAAACTCAGTTTATTCCTAAAAACCACCATGTTTACTGAGAAAGAACAAGATAGTTTTTAAGGAGGAAGGAACCTTATTAGTTTAAAAAAAATTGTTTGATTTTGATTGTTTTAAAAAAAGAAACACAATCCACAAAGAGAAAAGCAGCTTTTGTGATAAAGGGAAAAGGGCCTGTTTTCAAAGTAAAAAATGTGTTTGCAATGTGATGAAAAGAAGCACAGTTTAGAGAAATAGAATTGTTTTCATATATGAATACAGTCTTGCAAGAGGAGAAAACAGTGTTTGAAGAAAGGCTTAATTTAGTCAAAGGCCTGTTTTGATAAGAGAGTGAAGGAAAGCCTAAAAAAAGCTATGCCTCCAAAGAAAGTCAGCAAGGGTGGATTTCACAAAAGATTTGAGCCTGTTACAACTCAGGAAGTAAATGACTCCCCTTCGGTTCTTTTCAACTTCCATGAGGTAGGCTCCCTTGATTTTTGCCAAAAAGTCCAGGAGGTCACCAATTACCCTCCCTTAACACAACTGTTCGCCCTGAGCCTGCAAGGAAAACTTGTCCACCTAGCAGGTCTGGACTTTAAACTCACTCCTAGGGTTGTCTCCAAAGCAACTAAGATCCCCTATATAGGAGAAAAGTGGTTCAAACAAGCATACCTGGATCTAAATCACTATAAACCATTCCTAAAACTAGACCATCAGGATGCTTGCCCAGCTATATTTCCTTTTTCTCACTTATTGAGCAGCTATGCCCCCCTCATGAGAGTTATCATGAAGTATTTCACATGTGAAGGGAGGTATTCCCTGATTTATTCCTATCACATCAGGCTTCTCATGCATTTCACAAGGACCCAGTTACTAAATCTCCCTTTCTTCCTCTGTAAAACCATAGACAGGATGTCCTCCCTTGTTCAAAAGAGACCTCCTGCTCAGCAAAAAGCTAGTATTTTCCATCATTCTCTCATCAAAGTTATCATCCTTCACCAGCTTGAAAATAAAGGAGTGTCTTGGGAGAATTTCATTTCTCATCCAGATTTTTCCACTACCTCTTCATCTCATGGCCCATCTCACATATCCTCCTCACCCTCCACTCACTATGTCTCTCCTCCATCAAGTCAAAATACTCCTCAAAGGAAAACATCACCTATGATCGATAGTGAAAAAGAGTAGACTCATGAAAGCAGGCATGAAATTAATGATGAAAAGGAACCTAGTGATACTAAGCAAAGTAGTGAGCACGAACCAAGTGAAAAGCCACAAGGCAGCGACCATCAATATACTATTGATGGTGAAGAAATCTCACCAAAGGATAAGGAATTCAGTGGGACTCAACAAATTAGTAAGGATGCAGAGAAAAGCAGCCCTAAACAGAGCAGTGAAAATGAGCAAGGGAATAGTGAAGATTCCAAACAAGCTAGTCGTGATGAAGAGAAAAAGTAAAGTGTTCAAAGCAGTGATGAGGAACACCATAGTCCTCAACAAAGTCATGAAACCAATCAAAGGGACAGTGAAAAAAACGCCTCCTAGCAAAGTGGTGACCATGGTGGCAGCCCACACACAGAGTCTAAAGAATAGAGTGAAGATAATGGCAGCATGCAAAATGATAAAGAAGACAGTCATAGTGGAGGCAGCCCTCAACAAATTTAAGACAGTGATGAGGGTAAACAAGGTAGTCTACAGGCAGACAGTAAATATGGTCAAGCAACAGAAAAGGATGATGAAGCTAACAACCCTAAAGAACATTTTCTAAACAACGCTGATGAGGTTGAAGGCAACATATGTCAAGAGGTTCAAAACAATGATAAAGGTGAAGCTGGCAGCCCTAAACAAACTCAAAATAGTGAGTAAAACAGTGAACATGGCAGCAAAGCAGATGATGATGAAGGCAACAATGTAAAAGATCAAGTTGAACAAGTGCTAGTATTAAAACCTCCTCTCCCTTCTCCTCAACACAGCCAAGAGCATGTGCTAGCTGCCTCTTCTAAGCAAGGGGCCATGACTCTTCCTCCAAAATTGGTGAAGCATAGAAACACCAAATCTACAAAGAAGAAAATCACTCCAGCAGTGACTAGCAATGTCACTAGAGCGCTAAGGAGTAGAGGAAAATTGCCTAAGAAGAGTATTGTTGAATTTCCAAAGAGAAAAAGGACAAAGAAGTCTATCCAAAGCAAGGGTAAAGAAAAATATGAATAGCAGGAGAGTAGTCATGAAAAATAAAGGGAGTTTGACATCATACAAATAGACAGTGATGCTAGAGATGATGTAGCTAGAATTCTTGAGTCTCTTTTGCAAAACAGAGAAGCCCAAATCCATGACTTAGAAACTGATCTAGAAAGGTCAAAGGACCTCATATATGTTCTACAAATGAAAAAAAAACAAATGAGTGGGAAAATGGCAATTTATGAGGCCCAGGCATTCAAATACCAAAGGGAAGCATACAAACCACAAGTCAAGCTTGAAGAGTATATGGGTGAATTTGATGATACCGAGAAAGAAGATCAGCCAGTAAGAAAAAGGCCTAGGACCAGGGGTCTTAGGAAAGCTTTGGAGAAAAAGAAGGAAGAAGAAGCAACCCTTGTTCGATCTTATCCTCTCACACAATTGCTTGCCCAAGAAATAGAAAATGATAAAGAATCATGGCTTGAAAGACCCAAAAATAATTTGGAGGATAAATTAGAGAAATCAAATAGATATTGGGTCTGCAAAGGAAGATGATTGGGCACTATAAGAAATTGAACCAATTTGCCCGAAGACAGCTCAAACTTGCCCAAGAAAGCCTCAAAACTGCCCAAAACAGGCGCCCGGTGGAAAAAGTGGAAAAGGACATATCTAGGCTTGAAATCTTGGCCTCAGATTCCTTTCATGCTTCTAAGAAACCATAAGGGGCTTGCTCACCAAAATTGAGCAAATTTTGACATGATCTTGTTTTTTGTGTTTTTTGGCCCTAATTGCACATTTTTCTAGGTGCTGCCATGGGTGCTAGGAGCATCCTCAGCTCATGAAATTAATTTTTTTGGATGTATTAAATTTGGGGGCAGCTACTCAAAAATTTTCAGATCAAAAGGAGGTGTTTTGGTCCCCCAAAGAGGTAAAAATCAATCAAAATTCACTTTTCTGCCTCACATATCAGTAGATGAGACCCTCCTAGGTTTTCTCACTTAGTCCACCTTTTTATAGACTTCCAGGGATCAGTTTGGTAAAACTAAAGTACTTACATGAACTAGACATCCAGAGCTTTCCAACGAGCTATCAAGGACCTCCTTTAGACATCGGGAGGTCCCTCAAAAGTTGTCTGCAAAAGAAGCTTCTTTCTGATGCTACGCTCCTGTAGCATTTTGGCTAAAAAAGCAGTTTTCTGAATATGATCATCCAAATGTGCATTTAGCTATTTTTAAATCTATGTCAGAGATTAGAAATCAATTTTCTTGCTATTTTTGGCTTAAATAGATATTTTTGAAGATTTTTTGTGCCTTGGGCTTTGCAAAGCCTCGAGGACAAAATCAGATATTTGTATTAGGCCAATGGCCTTCTAGATGCTCTAGGAGGGTTTCTTTCTCTTTGGCCTATATAATCCAAGAGAATTCATTGTAACCAGAGGCTAAACTTAATGTTATAGAGCAATAAATAGCATTACAAGCTTTGAAGAAATACTTTGTCTCATGAAGTGGATGATTTCTTGCTTGACTTGGATGGTGGAGGAGGATTGTTTGTAGGATTCCATGGCTTGGTGAATGGTATTGTGTTCCTTATTTGTTATGTTTCCTTAGTTTATCATACATGTTTCCATGCTTCTTTATTGTTGTAGGTCAGTAAAGAATAGGTTTGAGACATTCCCATGGAGGCACCTCAAGTTTCCTGATTCATTACAACTTCTATGTTTTTCTTCTTTCTTGGTTATGTCAAAGAATTCTTAACTGCTCTTTGATACCTTAAGAACTTGTTATCAATTTCATTAATGGTTATTATGTATGCTGTCTAGTATGATTCATGGTACACCCTTCTTACTCATAGCTAATCAAAACCCCATCACTGAAATCTTTCTCTGAGTTATTGGTTGTCTTAGTTAAGTCAAAGAGGTCTTGTTTCGATCTTGCCCTTTGCCCATGCTCTGCAGTCTTATTTCAAAGTTCCCAATAGCTCAAAATATGATTTTTAGGAGTTCCCTCTTCATAGATTGAGTTTTTTGTTTGTCTTATTTGTTTTCCCAAAAGTCTGAAGGTGATTTTCCCAAAGTTAGAGGGTCTTATACTTCTATGCATCGCCTGATTGTTTATTTTCTGCATCTATCAGTTTGAGTTTCATTTATAGTGATTAATGGTTAGCCCTACCACATGAATGTTTGCTGTAAAACTATTTATGGTTAAAACCTCTTTGTCTCTCACAAACTTAGTGTCCATCTCATTTCACTTTCACCCAAAGAATCCATTTATCTCGACCAAATCGGCCCTGCAATATACCTTGTCCACCATTTGAGACAGTCTCGACCTTTTCGACTCCATAGCCTAGTTCATCTGACAAAATTTTTATCTATTTATCCTTTGATCAATTCTCCCTCAAAAAACCTAAAACAAGCCAAAAAATACTTAACAACTAGCCTAAAATCAAATACATAAAAAACAAAAAAATTTACATCCTTTGCATAATAGAGATGTAGGTTTTAACCCTGAACATAAATTATCTACACACGAATCTTATAATAGAAAATAAACAATAGCGAGAGCATGAAACATAAAACAGATAAACACAGAGATTTTCTCTTGGATCCCAAATCAGGATGACCAGCTTGATTTTTCATTATATTCCTTTTAGTGTTACAACACATATATATACATGCCGAAGCATACATAAATCCCAATCCATTAACCCTAGATTAGAACATAACCATAGTTCCCTTGACCGGATCTACAAAATACCAGGGGCCGAGAACCATCATACCCCAAAACCATGTGCAAACTCACGCACAAAACATGGGTGGGTCCGCATATGAGTGGGACCGCATACCAAAATTTTTTTCGCCAGGGCGCTGCCGCCCCCCCTGTGACCCCCTTGCTGCGCTCGGCGTAACGTACAGCGCGTGGGGCTAGTCGTGGAAAGAATATAACACATACCCAACATTCTCCCACTTGTTGTTTTCTTTCCACAGGAGAGCTTAGTCATTTGGCCAATTCTTCAACACCCATTGTTTCTCTACACCAAGAGAACTTCTGAGTGCTCACAGACTTCGTCAATGCATCTGCAACATTCTTCAAAGTGTCCACCTTTACCAACAACACCCTTTTGGCCTCAACCATATCTCTAACAAAGTGATATTGAACATCAATGTGCTTTGTCTTTGAATGATAAGCAGGGTTCTTAGCCAAGAAAATTGCACTTTGGCTATCACAGTCTATCCTTATATCTTGTTGTACCAACCCCATACTTGAACACAATCTCTGCAACCAAACTGCTTCCTTGCTTGCATGAGTGGCTGTTATATATTCTGCCTCTGTAGTTGAAAGTGCCACTACAGACTGTCTTTTACTCATCCAACTGATTGCACCTCCAAATAGGCTAAACACATACCCACTTGTAGATCTTCTTTGGTCCAGATCTCTAGCCCAATCTGCATCAACAAAACCACGAATGTCCAACATTCTTTCCAATCCTGGTCTTCCCTGGTAGCACAAGCCATAATCACTAGTGCCACGTAAATATATGAAAACCCGCTTCACTGCTGTCCAATGCTCCTTCCCTGGGTTTGACATAAACCTGCTCAATACTCCCACTGCATGTGCAATGTCTGGTCTAGTACAGACCATTGCATACATCAGGCTACCCACTGCACTTTCATATGGAACACGGGACATATACTCCTCTTCTTCTTGTGTCTTGGGACACTGTTCAGCAGACAACTTTACACCTACAGGAATAGGAACATTCACCGGTTTACTATCCTGCACATTGAACCTCTGCAATATAGTCTCGACATACTTCCTCTGGTTTAACCAGAGCTTCCTCTTTTCCCGATCTCTCTTGATTTCCATGCCCAAAATATAGTTTGCAGCACCAAGATCCTTCATGTCGAATTTGGAGAACAGTTGGGTCTTCAAATCTTGGATAATTTCTTTGTCATTTCCAATCAACAAAATATCATCCACATACAAGACCAAATAAATAACACGGTCACCAACAAGAGAGAGCCCTGGGCATGTATATATTTATGGGGCTAGTCATGGAAAGAATATAACACATACCCAACAAGAGAGAGCCCTCTCTGAGTCCAGGAAGGCTAGGTCCTAGGGCTCCAAAGTTGGTTTGATGTTACCTTGTCACTTGGCTTGCCAATCTTCCAAATCACGAGATCCTAACATAATGGCGATCACGGTGGGGCCCTGAGTAATAATCAAACTTAGAATTCCCTAAACATTTCAGCATCCCTTAAGAAGACTATCTTGTTGATTTATCCCACTACTCCTTAACATAATGGCGATCACGGTGGGACATTTGTGAGTTAGTGACAATCTAACTACACCTTAGGACTACAGAAATCCCTTGTCTTCAAGAATATCTAGTGAATCAGCCACCTCATCGCCACACTAACATAATGGCGATCACGGTGGGACCTACTGAGTACATGATAGTCTAGCAAACTCTTGTAGACTCATTAGTCCTTCAAAATTAAAATCATAAAAACAGCCTATGAAATCATTTAGAGTAAAATCTTATTGTTTCACCATCTTAGAAAAGTGATGAATCAGGTTTAGAACACTCTTACAAACTAGGCTGCATATAAAAACTTAGAAAACCCCAAAAAACATCCCTAGATTGGCTTTTTCTCAGTTATTGGTGGTGGAAGATAAATACATATCTCTAAAAACAACAAAACATCCACCTAGCGACTCCACTAGCCTCCAGTAGGCCTAATACTCCATAAAAAACCAAAAATTTCATAAATCATACTATCCTCTTGACTTTCATTTCCAAAAAGCACAAAGTTCATGATGCAGCCTCTAAAATCACTGACAAACTAAGTACAACTTAGGGATTCAAAATTCTTCATCTAAAAATAGTAAATCAACAGAATAACTTGCAAAAAGAACTATATCTTTCTCAACAATCTAGCAAAGTGTTGAACTAAGTTTTAAGTCATTCTTGCAATTTTTCACATAAAAGTTTTCTAGAAAAGAATTTTTCTAAAAAACATCTTTGTCAGTATTGGTGGTGGACTATTAATCTCAAGAAAATCCACTTGGCAACTCCACTAGCCTTCATTTTGTTTCTACCTTACTCACATTAGCGAAACCCCTAGAGAGGACAACCATCCAAAACACAATCACAACTATCACCCTCTCTAAGCTTTAACTTTGAAATCGGGCTTCACGAAGAATTAATACCAGATCTCACCCGGACCCGAATCCCCCTGTCATAGTTGATGACCCATAAGATATTTTGTGGCAAACTTCTGAAGCTGGTAACTTAGCTACCAATAGGACCATCCACAAAGCAAGCTTTGTACCTGAAAATCTTACATCCTTGCAAGATTTCCAGTTTGATTTGAGTTCAGTAAAAGCCCTTTTTAGAAGCAAGTTGCAAAGTAAAATCAACCTCGACGATCTGAGCCCTTATATTTGCAACAGAGTCCTAGCAGAGAAGCCTCACCCACTACACCTCTTGATTTTCAGCTTCTCCACCACTTTGGCTCTTATCACGCTAAATCTGCTCAGAATCAATCCACAAGTCCAAGTACCTTCGCCACACCCATTCAGACCACCACTGTGCAAATCACCTCATCCCATACTACAAATCCTAATACTGTAAATCTACCATCAGCTCCCATCATGGTAGCTTGGTATGCGCCCTTAGTGTTACCACTGCCTTTGGTACCTTTGAAGAATGATTACCAATCCCAAATCCCACACTTCACTAGAACTGAGACTACTACTACTCAACAGCATGTAGATAGAATCAGTGACGTTTTCGACTATATGGAATTAGAAGATGAAACCATAAAGATGAGAATGTTCACGCAAAGCCTAGGCGGAGAACCCAAGAAATGGTTTAAAATCTTAGCTCCTATAGTATACATGATCTCCCAGCACTTTACCAAACTTTCATAAATAGTTGGGAAATCAGGAAAAACCCCATCCAAATCCTTTCCGAATATAACAATCTTAAAAGGAATATGGGGGAAAGTGTTCAGGACTATTACACTAGATTCAAAAGTGTCTATAATTCCCTCCCGCCTCACATGAAACCTCCACTTGGCTCAGCATTAGAAAAATTTCCTGAAGGTTTCAATCTAGATATGACATACCAACTAAGAGAAAGAGACCTCGCAACTTTAGAAGAAATGCAAAAAGTTGCTGTTAGTGCCGAAGCCAACCTAGCTGAGAAAAGAGCTAGGATAAGATCATAAAAGAAAGTCACATACCGTGATGAGGTCATGCCTTCAATTTCCTCCTCAGATCCCAAAATAGACAACTTGGTTAAAAACATGGAGAGAATGTGGGAAAGAATGAATCTAAATGAAAAAACACCTCTTAAGGCCAACCAACCAAACCCTCAAAACAGAAACCAGAACCAAAACTTTAAAAGAGACCCGCCTCAAAACAAACCAAGGGAAAATGACCAATAGATCAGGCCACCTTTCCATGAAAACTATGTTGATGAGGTAGAAAGATATATGGAACCACTTGATGAAAATCACTTAAACTTGATAGGTTCTGATAGCGAGTGTGAGGTTTTCCTCACGGAAGAAGAACAAGTTTTCTTCTCCTCAAACCAAAATGAAACAAATTATGAGGACCCCGAAGATCCTGAGGTAGGATTACAAAATGCCATAATGGAAGTCCATAGGCAATATGATATTAGGAGTAATAAAAACCAATTCAACTCTAAGAAAGGTAGCTCAGACACTGTTGTTACCAAAACCCCCGATCCCATTCTTAAAAGAATAGTAGATAGTAACAAAATCATGTCTAAGAGAACTGACCAAAACAAATACAAAACTAGTCAGGCAAGCCTTGATCCTAACTGTCCTAGTACCTCTACTAAGATCCCCAAAACCACTGTATTGAACAAAACCCGGAATAAAAATCTGCAAATTGAGAATATAGAGAAAGTCATGGCTAAAAAAACTGAAGCAAATCTATCTAAACTACAAGCACCCTTCAGTTTTGAAGGGGAAATTGCCAAAATTAAGATCACCATGCCTCTAATTGAATGTATTGCCCAAATCTCATACAAATATCAAGTGCTAAAGGTCCTAAACATAGGAAATGATGCAGATACTTTACACTTAGCTGATGATACCCCTGGGGTGTTGTTTGGACCAAAAATAGAAGGAAAATATCAAGAGGGAACCACTCTTCCTTTTTACATTAGTCTGAATATACATGACCAAATCCTACATAATGCCATGCTAGATTCCGGGGCCTCTCACAATCTCATTCCAAAATTAGTAATGGAAAGATTAGGCCTAGAAATAACAAAACCTTATAAATACTTATATTCGTTTGATTCAAGCAGAGTCAAGTGTCTAGGCCTAATAAAAGATCTTTGTGTCAGTTTGGCCCAAGTACTTTCAAAACACCTGGTGATGGACATAGTGGTAGCAGACATACCTCCCAAGTACGGAATTCTTTTATCCAGATCTTGGGAAGCCAAGCTTCAAGGAAATATTCAACTATATATTTCTTATGCCACCATTCTTGTGTTTAATCAAACAAGAATACTATATCGGGAATCAGACATGAAATATATGGTTAGCTGCCAAGAAAGGCCAGATAAAATCCCTATGTATTCCATACATTCAGACCTAAATTCCTTCATTTTACACACTGATGAAGACATTGATAAACAGGTAGGAGAAATTGAAACAAATCTAGGCACACCACATCAGCCACCCCAGATTCTCTATGATGAGTTGGATACTCAAAACTATCATGACCCTGAAAAATTATGTCTTGAAGAGTTGGAGTTTGATTTTCTAGAAATAGAGATAAATCAGAAATTAGAACACATCCTACACCCTCAATCAAGTTGCTCAAACCAAGGACAAACATCAAAAGTAAAATCAGAAACTTTTTTCAAAACAGAAGCACTGGAAGGCTTAATAGTACAAATCTCTTTGGAAATCAGGAGCAGGGGAGTCTTATGTTCTTACCATACTTAAATACTTCACCATCCAAAAACCTTACCTCTCCAAGTAAAGATTTAACTTTTGCAACCACTTTGATGAATCCAGGGAAAATGTCTGATGAATTTAATGAAAGGGAATCTGATGACAACAGTCCCAAGACACCTGAGTTAATTGAACTAGCTAAAATTCTGTCATTTCACCAGAGATTAAGAACTGCTAGAGTATGAAAAATTGTTCAAGATACTAATACATGTCGGGAAAATAGTTTAAAACACTATGAAAATGCCATAATTTCAACAAGTAACCCTTACAAAAAGAAATGAAAAATTCTTGATCAAACATTAACAATTAAAGACAAAAAAAATGGACATAAGATATTTGTAGATTTCAGGAACACAGATAAACCTCCCCAGAACATCACTTATATCCTTCCTAAAACAAACCATCCCATTCAGAAACTAGGAGTTTCTAATCTTGTGTCTTTGCAAAGTTATGTTTCAGGATATCATCAATTAATTCCTCTTCAAAGCAAATAGCTTAAATATTTTTTCAAATACACTGGAAGTAGTTCCAAATTCATACCTAGAGCTGCAAAACTGCCAGACACCAAAGACATGTTCCTGAAGGCCATATTTCCAGTTCTGAATTTCTTCACTATGATGTACCTTGACAATGTCATCATCTGTTTTAAAAATGACAAAGAGTATCTGTATTACCTAAAGAAGATGTACAACAAAGGTAGGAGCAGAAATCAAAGGTATAGAGAAAAGCAGCAAGCAGATACAGGATTTTTCAAAGACTCTTGCAAGAACCCTTTTATTGTGCTTGAAAGGGAAAATTTTGCAAACTTTTATTTTCAAGAGCTGACCGGACCAAGAGCATTGGGAGATCCCTTTGAAGAAAAAATGCTCAAGTTCCACCATTTTCAATATTTCTAGTTTCCAAAACATTTTCACTCATTTTACATATCACTATTTGAAAAAAAAAAAGAAAGAAGCAAAAACAGAAAATACAAAAACAGTAGAAAAGTAGAAAAGAGGGCATTTTAGAAAATGGCAGAAAAGCCCCATGTTCAAAAAATAGTCATACTAAAAGTGCGTAAGTCTAAATGCCACTACTAGTGATAAAAATATATCTTGTTCAGTTATCAAGCCTAATCATAACTGGACATTTTTTAAATTGATTGTTGATAACTTAGTGAAAGAAGTGATAGTCAAATTGTGTAGGCTTGACTTGTCAATGAAAGTAGATTAGGAGAAGATACTGGTTCCACACGCTCAAAACAAGACCAAAGAGGAAAACAGGGAAGGAAAACAAACCATGTATCCTAGCCCTGATTTTTCTAAATCTCATTTTGTACGAAAATAGTATTTTTGTGCAGCTTGTCTTTTATGCCACAAACACATGACAAATCAGACCGTCTAATCCCGATTTGGTCATTTTTAAATTTCATGTTTTAGTTTAGTGAATGAAATCCTGTCAAACAGCTTAATCTTGACTGTCGATCTAGCATAGGTAGAGAAACCAAAGGAGTTCATCAGTTTAATATGAACTCCCGGAAGCTATAGTTGTAGAATTAGATATTTTTCCTTTTTCAAAAATATCATGTCAAAGGGTTGCTAGTCCAAGCGCACCTAAAGAAGAAAAAATGTTAGGAGATATAGTTGGGTAGGTAGAGATGAGGTTGATGCTAATCATGCTGTAAATTTTCAGAAATAACATCAAGAAAGGGAGAAATGTGCGCCAATGGATAAGGCACTGGTCTTCAAAAGCTAGAGATCTGCAATTCTGGACACCTCCTGAAAGGGAGCTACCCTCCCCAAATGGAGCCACTGTTAGTCATCAGTCTTTTTACTTGTTTTGATGACAAGATTCCTTGGCTGAGTTTTCTAGAAGCTAATATAAATCTATCAATTTGTCATCTAGAAAACACCTCAAACAAATTTTTGTCTTCCTACTCCTCTCCTTTAGCCTATAATGAGAAAATCCCTCCAGTTTCCCTACCTATCACAATTAAGAAAAGCATCCCTGTCTATAGCTGTTCTAAGTTTGTTTCTCTACCATCAAAATCCTTTGTTTTTCATGCAACTATTATAGCATGCCCTGATCTGTGGAGGTTTTGACCCAACAAACCTCTAGGGTGATTTTCCCCGAAACAGAACTGGCGACTCCGCTGGGGACCGCATTTTTGTGATTCCCCTGTTGGGTGGTTTCAGCTGTTTGATAGGTTTCCAACAGTTTTAACTTTTATTTCCAGTCCAGTTAACTCTTTCTCAGTCAGACTGAAGTCCTGGTTCCTTATCCAGGCTTGATCTTTTTTAATTTTCATTATTTACCTTTTCATACGCGGGTTTGTCTGCACACAGACGCGTATACACACAGTTTTTGTTAAAGGGAGTCGCGTATACACGTGTTTCCTTTAACACAGTCGCGTATGCAAGCTTGTTTCAAAACTATAAGGTCGCGTATATCTGGGTCAATTTTGAAATTTTAGGTTTCTTGGCTTTTTAGTCCTGTCTACCTGTGGAGACCTGTTCCTGTAGTGTCTTTGTATCCTCTGGATTGTGTAGAAAGTGGTCTTTGGTCTTTTCTCTCTCTTGTTTGGTTGAAAACTAGCTTATCTGACAAATCTTGTTTCTTGTGCTTGCATTTCTGGTTCGAGTACCAAGATCTCTTCCTGGGGATTCTTGGCTGTTCTGCTTCATTAGAACAGAGACCTTCTACTCATTTACTCTTTCCTACCTTTGTGTCTTGCTTTGCACTTCGATTTTTGCCCATTTCTTGGTTCGTTTTCTTGAGTTCAGTTGACTAGGTCTTGTTGCAATTTTTGAAGAGTCTTTCTTGGTTCTTTGAAGTTTTTGTTTGCTGCAAGGTTGTACTATTCTTCTAGGCTAAGTGATTGAGTTTCTTGTCTTCTTGTGCTCATATAAATCTTGCTACTAGCTAGCCCTATAAGATTTGGAGCATTTTTGAAGTTTTTGCTTGAAATTCAGAGTTGTTTGGCTTGAGATTTGATAGTTTTTCTTGGTCTCTTCAAGCTCTTCCTTTTTATAAAATTCAAAAGCTCAAAAAACATTTTGTTTTTGCATTTTCTTTTGTTTTGCATTTTTGTTTTCGTTTCGTTATATCTTTTGAAGCTTTGTTGAGGTTTCTTGCCTTTGGTTTTTGACTTGATTTTGGAAAGGAATTGTCATTGGTTTCTTCCTCTTGTTTCAAGCGTTTTGGTGTCTTTATATTAAGAGTTTCTGATTTTGGGAACTAGCTTTCTGGACAACCAAAAAGAGATAAAACTGAAGTATATTTGGGAAATTTCTCTCTGCTTTAGTAGATTTTGCATCTTAGAATTTGCATGCTCTTAGTGATTTGCATCAGGTGCACTTAAGCATTTAGTCATTTTCATAGTTTTTGTGAGTGTGAAGTTTGTTATCTGAAAAGAAAAATAAAAATTTTTAGTCTCGTAGAACCTGTGTAGAAGTTGCTTTTCATCAAAAGACAATTATTGCATTTGCATGTAGTTTGGTTTTTATTAATTTCTTTTCTGCGTCAAAACACCACAAGTTTCATTTCCGTATCCTTTTGACTTAACATAACAGCCAATTAAAATAAGCGATATAATTTAAAAGCAACTAGCAATTTTTTTAAGTGTCATACACCAACTAGCTAGGTTGTAGGGCCTTGGATTAGGTGAGTGGAGAGTTAACTCTCCAAGGCTGCTCAAACAAAACATAGAAGTTGATTAATTGAGCGAAATCAAACTCCGTTAGGTGGACCGGGAAAGCTCTCCTCTAGAGAGTCAAGCGCGAGGGGAAGTGAAGGCTAAGAAGAGAGATACCCCCTCTCTGATTTGCTGAATCTAACCTCAAGACCATTCCGCCTGGCTTCTGACACAGATTGGTGACCATAGTTGCCACTCCTAGGTTCCACATAGGTGACTGCGGGGGGGAATACCCGTGGTACCTGAGGCAGACGTCATATCACTTCCAGCAGTACTTCTGGGGGGTGCCCTTGCGAAGCTTGGGTACTTGTGCTGGAAAAGTCTGTTGTTAGGAGGCCGACATGACTGTTTATGTTACCTTCGCTAGTAGTCCTGGGCCGTAATTATCCCAGACTACTTTCGGGAGGTCCTATATTTCGCTTTCTTGTATTTTGGTGTCCGGTCCTAATCACCCGGAGCGGAAATACCTGAAGGATGTTTGCTTGATTGTATCTCAGGGATTATTTTTTATAGTGAGTGCACTTTGCTCCTAGCTTGCTTAGCTTTATATTTTTTGAGTCTAATTAAAATTCGTTAAAGTGGTTGATCAAGCGCCTCGTCGATCGAGGAGAATCCGAGGGTTATCTCCTGAGAATTCAGAGCCTTCTTCAAGAAGGCGTAGGAGTATTTTAGCAGGTGAGTATCACCCTGTGGCGTCTGACGCAGTGGAGAGAGATCCTCCACAAGGGTCTGAAGGTTTCGTAGCTTATTCTGGTGTTGGTTCCGAGAGGAGCACTCCGCTCACCTCGTGAGTTTTATTTCCGCAGGAAGAAGAAGTTCAAATAGAGGAAGTACCTGAACCCTCTGTGTCACTTCCATCTCCTCTTCCTCCTGATTATCCGTTCGTTGTTGAATACATCGGACTTGAGTCAAAGAGACTGGAAGATCCTCTGTATTATACATACCTTTAGATGGCCACGACTGGAAATGCGGCTTCTGCTGTGAGTGCTGCAGGCATTCAGACTCCTGCTTCTGTTGAAGGAGGGGGCACTATTGCTATATCTTCGATTGCTTCTAGTACTGCTGGGTTTGGCTCTAGTTTCACCCAAGCACATGCTTCCCAATATGGTCCCTTTTGTTTTGGAATGCCCACTAGTGGGATTCCTTCTTTTTCCTTTTCCGCTGCTGCAGCTGGATCTACACCCATGTCTTCCATGGCTAGTGGATCAGCTTCTTTTCAAGGGTTCCCCTTTGGAACTGGGCACATTCCTAGTTCGAATCCTTCTTTAGGGTCCTTTCCATTTACTTCTCAGACCCAGAGTTTCAACCCTTGGTCTGGAGGTTAGAATTCGACTACTTTTACAGGTTGGAACCCTGTATTCACTACAGCAGGGGCAGGGAATCAATTTTACGCTAGTCACCAAGGGAATACTTCTTTCCCTTCGTCGAGTTCTTATCAAACCTTTTCCCCTCTTTCTAATGCCTGGAACCCCTATCAGGGGCTTTCCTCTTCATTTCATAATTTAGTGGGGGGAACTGGTCCGGTCTTTGGTAACTCTGCATTGGGAGGAGGTTCTTCTCATTTTTCTACGAGTTCTTTCTGGCAACCTGGTGCCTCATCAAATCCAAGGTATTCTTTTCAGAATGTTGGGAATTCATCCTATCAAGGATGGAATCCTCAGGCTCCGCCTTGTTTACCTTTTCTCGCAACGTTAAACTTGCCAGATCTGTCGAAATTGACGAATGATCCGATCCGGTACAGTCCGGGGTGGCCTCTGGTTCCCACCAAACTACCTTCAAACATTCCAAAGTTTGAAGGCAAGAATGGAGAGGATCCAGCTGATCACATCACCACGTTCCATTTATGGTGTTCTTCTAACTCCCTGATCGATGATTCGATTAGGTTGAGATTGTTTCAACGCACCCTAACTGGAAATGCTACCAAATGGTATATTGAGCTAACTGGAGGCAGTTTTGCTACATTTGGAGAACTGGCTGTTACATTTCTAAACCATTTCCAGTTGCCTGTCCGGTATGATGCCGAGACTGAACTCCTGGCTAATTTTAAACAGGACGACGCAACCCACATTTCTGACCATATTCAGGAATGGCGGAGAAGGAAGAGGCTTATTAAAGCTCATATTCCAGGAGAATTCCTTTTGGAATGGTTTCTGAAAGATTTGCAGTCAGACATTTCTAAAGATGTATCCCTGTCTGGGGTATTTTCTGAGGAACAGGCCATTTTTAGGGCCCAGCAGCTTGAATTGATATATTCTCAGTCTGGGGTCCTCCATAAATATTTGCCCAATGCTCCTCACTCCAAATTAGATTTATCCAAAACTAAGCCTGGTCCTCATGGTGATGGACTTATTGGGTCGATCAATAGTGGTGCAACCAGCCTGCTTACTCCATTGCAGCAGTTGTCTTTGCAATCTGCTCCTTCTGGTCAGGTTGTGCCTGCTGAGTCATCGCCTTCCCAATATTTGTCGATAAATGTTGTCCAAACTTCCAATCCCAAATGAAATCAACAATCCGAAGGGAAGAAGAAGGGACGAAATAATAAGAAAAATGGCAAGAATGGGAAGGGTAATGCGAATAAAACCAACGAGCATGTTGGTGAGGATAAAAAGGATAAAAAGAAAGTGAAGTTTCCATGCAAGTTGTGTGCTGGAGACCATCTTACGCACCTTTGCCCTAAAATTCAAGATGCGCAGCGCTTGTTAGCCCAGCAGGGTTCTTCCAGTTCCTAGGCTGTGTTAACAAACCCTTTTCCCCAAGGGCAACAACTAGTTGTTGGCGCGAATCAAAATCCTGGGGCTTCCTCTGGGGGCACCCAGGAAGGGGAAATTCCATCAAACATATTCATGATGAGTGCTCACATGGATGTCGCTACGAGATCTCGTGATTATGGCAGAGAAGAGTCTTCGAAAGCTAAGGATACTCCTGATGCTACTGAGCCGCTTCACATTACGAGGCCTACTGTTGAGCCTATACCTCAGATGCCCAAAGCATCTACCAAGCGTTCGATGATTAATCCAAACGCTAGGGCTGCCTAGAACTACTCTATTGTGGAAGATCTGGCGCAGAGTCCTTGTGCCATGT